>JAHZMV010005082.1:0-35964 GCA_027743765.1 Coecobrya sp. COE2 | reverse complement strand
AACCAGACAGGCTGATTCCGACCAGTAGTAGTGTGAGCTAACCATCAAGTGAAGAAGCGTTGTATGGATATATGTATAGTCTTTTAAATACCCACAGCAGCGATGAATATTTTGAAGGCATCTACTTCAATTCATCGTCCAAAGAATCAAGTATCACGTACATATTGATCTCTCCCTCTCTTGTTAGATTTCAAAGAAGATTTTCCTTCTCTCTTGCTGTGTGTGTAGTAATTTGTAATTAATGACCCTGTAGAAAGGGGCAAACAAAAGTTGCTGCTGCGATGGCTTTGTTCAAGGAAAATGCTTGAGAGCTGATGCTGTTAGAGCTGCTGGTATGTAAAGTGTACATCTCAAGAAGCCTACTTGTCTCTTGACTTGGATGGAGCGAAGATTTATTAGGAAGCTCAATTAGAATAAAGCTTCTGTTTCTTCTTTCTATATTTTGTACTCTTCTGTTTTCCATTAAAATTAATCCAAATGTATTGCTATACTGCTTATTGCTTTCCTGTTGTTCTGATCCCAACTACCAACTTGTTCTCTTTGTTCAAAGATACAATAGGGCACACAATACTATGGTATTCTCATATTTCCTCCGATATTGGATTATTATTCCGATCTTCTTGATGCCATCGTTGTTGTATACTGTAAATCGCTAAAGCTTGTATTTTACTTACAATTTCATCTTGTGTTTGCTCACATTTCTGGAGAATTTTTGGTCAATAAAAGCATCGCCGACTGTATGATGGAAGAAGCGTGTGCCGGTTCCATGCGTTTCTCTTGCAAATGAAACTTGATTGTTTGTGGGTGAATGGAATGGTTTCTTGAAGAAAATGCGTTTTCTATCCTTCCAGTGTCGATGGTTCCCATTTAAGGTTTTGCATTTGACTGGCTTTCTTGCAGCATCAGCTCTCTTTCAACAGAATGAATAAAGAATCTACAAGGCTCTCTCGGCTTGGTTTTGTGCGTGACTGCAGCATGATATTATGCAAAGTGAATAAAAGGAATATGGTAATACGAATCCCTTATGTCCTTTCCTCTTATGATTAAATATCATTACTGTAGTGATACATATAATATAGCTACATCAACTAGATCAAGGGTACCGAATGAATCTCTGCTCGTGACCATCAGACTTATCAAACATGTTATGTGAGACTGACTGTGATTGGTATGCAGAGAACATCTAACCGTTTATAAATAATGGCTAAAATAAACACAAAGGCATCGACGAGGAAGATGAAAACAATAACAAAGAGAGCGAGTGAAAGGGAGAGAGATTTGTATGTTTTTCGCTGTGTATACGAGAGAGTAAAGTAAACTTTGAACGAGTAGGCACTCTTAAAGTGCAGACTGCGAGTTTGCAGACAGCACATTATGCTTCATTCCTTGCTAGATAATATTCTATATTCTCCATCAGAAAGAATAAGAAATTGGATGTGATGTGAGGAGAAGGATTCCAGAGCGGTAGTAGACTCAAAACATGTTTGTCTATTACCGCTGCTTGGATGTTTTCCTTTATAAACAACGAATACCATCCTTCCAGGCAAATGCGTTTACTTGCACATATTTACATTGCGCATTTCTACTTCAATACAATGTCCAATGCATGCATTGTGGTTATTCATTTAATCTTTGTGTCAGAATTTTCTCCTAGGCCAGTTTTTGTTTAAATAAATATTACAAAGAGTACAATATGGGCTGCAACGGAGACTCAGTTCAACCGCATTGATAATCAAAAGAAACTGAAGATCTCGTCCTTTAAAATAATACAAACTCAATAAATACAATACATGTATGATTTAAAAATGAAATTATGCCTTCACAAATGTAGTTTCAGTTAATTGAATTAATAATAATTTTATATAACGTTGAATCCAGAAAATTGCTTTGAGTTTACCAAAGGACCTGAAGGTAACGCCCACTCATATTATTAATTGATTTTTCTTAGTTATTTGAAAATAATATTTTTCCGTCTGAATATATCGTTTCGTCTTTTTGACTTAGGTTTTAGGTATGGAATCAAAATAATATACTTTATGGGCACTATATGTACTACATATTTTTTACATTTTAGTGGTGACGAAAATTTTCATCAATCCGATAAAAAAGGTAATAAATAATGACGATTCGGTTGAGTCCATCTCTTGAAAAAGTCATGTTTAAAAACAATTCGTTATTCTAGTCTTTTCATATAGAAACATACATTACATATGTACATATTCCATGATGTAACAGCGGGTTTTCCTTCCTGTAGCCCCGCTGATCGACGTAGATATTTTTTGAATGATTCAAGACCATTTTGTCTAAGTTTCCTTCTTGAGCACCAATAATAAACACTACTTGAGCTTTTCTGGTACTCGAGAAACAAAGACAGTCTGGTAATGTAGTGGACGCAGTGTTGTGGCTCATGATCCATGGTATGGTATTTCTTTTTATGGGAAAATGGATGCTTGAATACTTGTGCAGTCGCCAAGTCATAAATCCGTCATGTGCTTCTCACACAAAGGAAGGTAGTTTTTTCCTCTCTTAAATATTCATAGTGTTATACTAATCTTTTCTAGCCACATCACATCTTTTATTAGGTGGACATTAAGCAAAGAAATGTAAATTTTATAAAAAAGAATTGAGGTTTGCATATTCATTTAATAAAAACACCCAGTAGGTCTTATTCTTAAGATCACATGCACTTGAACTTGGTGTCGATTTCACTGAAAATTGCACCGATTATATAACTTGCGTAACAATATACCTACGGTTGGTCTACTTTTGTTTATGCTTTTGAGCTTAAGCTCTGTAAACAGAATTATTTTGGTTTACATGTCGAATCATGTCTCACTTGCATGTTTTATGGTGCGAAAGGATCACGATGATCATTATGCCATGAGAGAGAACGATGATGCAAGGAAAATATTTTTATAAGGACATTTTCTATAAAACATGAAGTTAGCGGTAAGAGTGTAATAAAATTATTTAATGACATGGTTCATGAGCGGAGTAAATGAGTTATGAAATTAAACCTTTTGAATTACGAAAAGTTTGCCGATAGAAAGCCTTTGGGGCTAACTCCGACAACGACACTCAGCTTTGTAACGGCGGTGGTGCGAATAAACAAAAGGATACCAGGACGGTGCTTGGGCTCAGACCGTTATGTAATGTTTTCCAGGCTTACGTTAAAGTGAGACGTGGTGGTAAAGAAAAAAGTTTATAAAATAGATAGCTAAATGAAAGCAGTAGAATGTTATGATTATATAAATGTGAATATGACACGCATGTGTGTGAGATTACTTAGAAGCATTTTAATGTATGTAAATTAATATATATGAATTTTTGAGTTTCCATTCCTTCCGCATGTAGAAATTACAGTTGAAAGTTTATGAAATAGCTTTTGGAGCATTTTCAGATAGTATAATGTATAATTAAGCATATCTAATTAACTTAATCCATCATCAATCATTTTAGTGTTTAAGTGCGTCAAGTTACATAAAACGTTTATATACTTTTGTAGCTGAAATGCGATATTTCCGGAATTTTGATCAGATAAAATAAGGAAACACCAGCTAACACTTCAAGTTACGAGTTTCAGGGAAGTAACCGAATGTCGTAGAAAATTGAATATTTTATAGTGCAGGTGACCTAATGTGATTTATCTAAACTGCCATCAGCCATTACAGTGTGAATCGCTATATCGCATACATACAATCAGGCCCGGAGAAAAGTGTAGATTTGAAGAGAGAGAGCCTGTCAAAGAGTGAGTGCCAATGAACTGGACCGATGCGACGTAATGTGAGCTGCGGATAAACTGAACATAAATTCTGGTAGTACGAAATCACGTTTTAAAGTAATAACCTTGTTTGTGTATTAATGTCGTTCGTGCTGATAATGTACTGCAAATTGTACCGTTGCGTGTTAAATTTTTTGCAGCTTTTCCGAGCAAAAAGAAACGAACCAGGGGCGGATTCTTTTCAAACTGCAATATAAGACTAGCAATCGAAATACTGAACTTTAAATCAACCTGCCCGTGTGTACTTTTCTAAAAAAAACTAAAAAATAGTTCAGATAAGTTCAGGCTCCAGACGATTTTAAGTTTCAGTAGACGCCACGAAAGAAACAAAAACACAGTGCAGCATGCTTTGCCAAACTCAAACCGTGTTATTACCATGAATGGGGTGGTCCAGAGAAATTGTTATTCTTTTTGCACGTTGCATTTTTTGTTTTGCTGGAGCAATAATTATATAGAATGATTTGCGAATTTTTGTGCACATCGTGGATTTGTTTTATGTCAGATGCGTTATATTAAACTTTTGCTTTATTAGGTCGGTACAATTTAATTTGATTTCTCGTAAGCTTCATTTTTATATTATCATATATAGATATTGATGATTAACTTGAGATCATGACGATATTACCATTCAAAACTAACATTAAAATTGACAACCTTGTTTGTTATAATCAGTTTGAGATTACTAGGCAAATAAATATATTGCGTGGGTGTTTCAGATGTATATTTCAATCAGTATTATTTGTAATTTGCTGGCGACTTAAAGTTTTGCTCAAGCACTCTCGAACAAATCGAATAAGTTCACAGCGTACTTACTCGTCTGTTCCCTCCGTCATTCATCCGGAAAGCCGCAGCTGAGACCAATAACAAAAACGTGAAAAGGCCGCAGTTACTTCCTACGCAGTATATTGTTGAATAGAGAAGTATTATTGAGCTCATTTCTTCAGCTGTATCTATACAATCTGTATTAAAATACTTGACAAGCTTTTCAATACTATATTCATACAAGTATTTTAATGTTTACAATGCTACAGTCAACAACGGAAACCAAAAACTTTATGCTTTCCAATTGTGTGTACCTACATATTTTATGGCCTCACTAAATCTTCTAATAATAGACAAAGTGGCGACATTTCTGCATACGAACATACATATGTATACGAGAAACGAAGGGTCATAATCATTTTGCACATGCGATACAAACACATTCCTTGAGAAATACTTACTACTTACATGATGACGCAGGGTCGAAATAGATAGTATCAGAAAATTTCTTCCACATCCCCATCTAACTATATCAGCCTGTATAACAAAGAACCAAGTGACTGCTTACATTTTTATAGTTATGTGTACTTGCATACGGGCTTTATTCATATACATTCATACATTGTTTCTGTTCACTGACTCCATATATTATGTGAAGACCTCCCGTCTTCTCTCATCCCATTGCATCCAGCGTCATATATCAAGGGATGAGCCGCAACTGGATGTCGTAGTGGACTACCACTGTTCACGTTCTTCTCTTGTTAACTTGCCACAATGCCATTTTTTCAAAGAAGTCTTAAGGGTTTCAGCAAGTTGTACTGTTTTACTTATTTCCATCCTTTTCAGCACTTATTCCCCAAAAAGTTGTTTATCTGAACTTGTACAGAGTTTACTGTGGCAGTAGAAGCCTACCACATCAGCAGCTACCGTATAAACTTTCCCTTTTCATACAGTTACACTATGTACTTGTTTGTAAGAAAATTGTAAGGCTAACTTTGTGCAGATCATGAAGTTCTTTATATTATTTATCTTCGTGTGACAGAGAGCACTTTTGTGATGGAGTTGCTCGTTATGAGTGAACAACTAGAACGCACAATGGTCTTTGGTTCAAGTACAACAGTAACCGTACCAGTAAAACTTTTCTGATGTCTTAAGCTCATTTCCAGAAACAACAGACAACAACCATATAGTTAATGGGTTGTTTGTTTACGCTGTCAGTTTAGTCCGTTTGATCATAACAAAAAAATGTAGTTGAGCCGAAGTTTAAAGTGGCAGCTCGAAACGATTCCGTTTTACTATTGAAACATTGCCATCATTCTTCTCATAATCATCATCATTCAGCAAGATAACGCAGGTCTAAAACTATGTGACAACGGATTTCTAAGGAGCTGAAGGATTTTCAAGTGTAAACAAGCTTATCTTGGCTAGACGAAACGTGCACAATGCCGTTCGTCCACTCTTGGCTACAGTCCTCTGTCTGTGACTGGACCGGAAAGTCCTATACTTATTCAATATTAGATGATGTAGGCATGCTTTATGTGATTTGTAGAGTAAACAGTTTAAATTTGTGCGTAATGGAGAACAATGTTTTCATCTTACTCTAAACTAACAATTAACATTGTTTTACTCCTGGTCATTCTTTATTGTATATTTAAGTAGAAACTCCGATACATTGCGATCCTACTCCTTCCACAAAAGTTATCAAAGGAAAAATTAATGAGAATGCACATTATTACACATTGTTTCATACGTTCTATCGATGACTGTCCCACCAAATCATTTCAATTGAATTAAAGGCGATAATTAAAAATTAAGACATTAATTGAAATGTACAACATATTATGAACATAGCCCTCCTAGCATATTGAAGCATGCTAAAAACGCTATTATCTGTTTAATATTACTGCATATGCTCAGTGTATATGTATTTTATGTTTATATGCGTCATATTATATGATATTATAAATACACGTAATGAATTCTGCTGGAGATAGGAATAACTACACAAAAGAGCAATTTCCTTCAAGGTTGTAGTACACAGGCAGAGCAACTGCAAAAGCGGAAGAATTAATAAGAGGGAAAAATATTCCCTTTTATAATATGTTTAAGTGCATAATGCACTACTTAAACTGCCTCTCATTTATCAGACGGGGAGAAATGTTGAAAATGAATTCACTGGAACGGAAACAAGTATTACTTTACCACTACTATCGCCACTTGTAATTCCTCTTTATGCATTCTGTCTGACGTCTTCATGACGTTTCTTCACCTTTTTATTTTGTCTGCTTTTGAGATATATTGTGCGTAAAAAAACTAGAAAATTTCCACATCCTATTTTCACAGTCTTTAACAAAAAGCTTATTTTTTCTCTTCACTTTTTGCACTCCTCCAACTTCTTTGCAAGTTAGGCTATTAATATAATATGAAAATCTCGACATTTTACTAACGGCTCCTGAAATGATCTCGCATACATGTATACTATACCAAACGTAAGATGTATGCGTAAAACTATGTTATATGTCTATAGGTTTAACGAGTGAAAAATCTTTCTCGAAAATAAAATAATTTCTCGCCAAAACATGTATAAAAGGCAAGGAAGGAATACTAAGGTAAAGAGTAAAGTAAGTAGTGGTAATAGTTTTGGTAGTAGTAGCAATCATAAAAATTCACAAAAAAATGCTCCAACTGGCTTCAAAAATATTATGTAGTTTTATCCCATGCCTCATATTATTGCCTTTTCTTTTCTTTTTGTTCCTTATTTTCTCTCTACCACTTTTTGCTTTTTCCAGTTTTCTAGAACTCTTTACGATGATATTTTCCGCACTCTAAAAGTCTAACCAAAACCCTGTGCCGCTTCTCTCTCTCCGTTTTGTACCATGTGGATGGTATGGATGGTGATAGTGACCCAGTCTTGTGAAGAGGCAGTAGTAGTTGCACATATATATTTCTTCATATATCATGTATATGGATTCTATGATCGCTTTATATGACCAATTCAATGAGAAAGTTTTTTCTTGTGTATTTTCCAACAGACCGTCTGCATCCTCGTCAAACCAAAAATAGCAAAAAAGAGAAAGTTAGTCGTTCGGGTTTATTTCTTTATATTACTCTTACATTTTTACCACTATGCTTCTACCGTGCTTATTTTGAACGGAGAAGAAGAAAAAATCTTGTGTTTACTTGGTGCATTTTAGCCTGCAGACCCAACTACCAGCAAGAATGAGTCGGTAATAGAGAAAAATATAATAATAATATGTTGAAGAGGGTCTGAGCAACTACTTATGTATTATGTATACACACTAGAAGAGATCTTTAAAGACTTTTTTCATTTTTTTATTTCACAAGGTGACTTTAAAAAAAGAAATTATTTTTCCATTAATGTTCCTTTTCATTTTACCCATTTTGGTAAATATCCTCAAGGAGAATAGATGAGAAGAAACGTAAAGCTAAAGAGTTGTGCTAGAATGCATACACAATGGGTTTTGTCCTCTTCTCTCATGCCTTTCTTTCTACTGCGTATACATATGCGCTCATATTCAATATAGATGGAGTTAGATAGAAAACGAGCGAGTAAATAAATGTCGGTCTTATCATTAAAACTATTATTTTGTGAATGAGTTAAAAGTTTTCAATTTAAAATGAGAAAAATCTTTTTGTGGTCTTTCTCCCTCTTCTTCTTCATAATCATAATATGATAGCATCACCATCGTCATCGTCAGCAAGCGGAACAGAGACAGTTTCCTCACGGCTGTAATAACGGTGTGTCTTATAAGAATTGATGGTGATGTTTTGTAGGTTTCCCGAAGAACTAACCACACATTTTCAAAATGAACTTCTCAGAAAACTGTGTGTATAGTAAGCACGGAAAGCAAGATTTGTTCTCTACTTTCTTCCGCAAACTTGAAGAGTGAAGGACAAATGCACTTATTGAGTTGAAGACGCACAAGCTGTTTCAGTGCGTGAGCTATACAGACGCAAGAAGACAAAGTTTCTTGAACACAATAGAGTGCAATTTTAGCCCTTTAAAGTTGCCTTCATATCGGGCTTGCTTAATGTTACATCTTCTACTCAATATCTCACATAAAATTTTCTCTGAACTAGAGAAGAGAAATAAGTTTTCTTCGAATGTACATTTTATGCATAATGTTATGTAATTGTGCATTCTATATTATGTTACTTTCTTGGTTGTGTGATTATTATGTTGCTGTAGCGTGTACCTATTTAGTGACGAACCTTTCTATACTACTTGAATTTACCACAAAATGCAGTGCACTGAGAAGCAGTGACTGACTGAGAGCCGTGTGCATTCATTCAAGAATCAGGGAAGATGCATGGATTTACAATTGGAAAATTTTCGACTGCACTCCGCTCTCCAACATCCGTTTAAACTTTCGCTGAACTCAATCGTACCCGACGTGGTGATCAAAATGAAGATGAGAAAAAAAGTTTCCACTTATTTTCTCCTCAACCCTGAACCACTCTACAAACAGGCGGGAGCTGGAGTGAGTGAAAAATAAATGTAAAGAAAGGAAGAAAGAGGAGCACTTGAATCAACCAAAGTTAATTTCTTGAAATTGTTTTACGCATTACTGTTACGACTTGCTGTTATATTATTTCCTTCACTGGGAAAACCATAAGCCATATATTACCATACAAGTTGCTCCGTGTAGTAAATGCTTTTTGGGATATGCCTTTTCTCTCTTTAGATTTGAATTATGGAAGTAAAAGTGGTGTGGGTATGCCAGAGAACAACTCACAGTTCTTTCCCCTTAACTGCTTTCCTCTCGCCTTGAACTTGGTCTTCTAGGCAAGACACTATTTTATGTATGTACTTTTGTAGCACCACCGCACTACCAAGACACCCCTGAGATAGACGTGACGAGACGGGGGAGATGGACAGTGTGCGAACAGAAAACCACAGCGGCACTCTTCTTTCCTCCTTTTACAAATTTGTATGTATCGTGCACTGTATCTTGGTCATCATTACATACATTTAGTATACTGCTGGAATACCGTATCAGTGCGGAGTATACAATGTGCAGGGTTTGCTCTGTTGCAATGCATGTTTCCTTTTTCCATATACCTGCATTCATGCACGAATGCAAGTTGTTTAAGCTCGTGCCGTGTCCATGTCATGGCAGAGAATATGGTGTTTTACATGAAGCAAGCTTTTTACCGGTTTTAGGGTTATGGCAGAGATGATTTGCCTCCTGTCTGCTGCTGGCTTGTTCCCCACGCTCACAGTTTGCGGTGGTAAATGGTAAACTGTTCTGGTGGAAGCAGGGTGTAGAAAGAAACGGACAAAGGCAGAGGAACTTTGGAAGTGGTTGGGTTGAGAAAGGGTCTAAATGAGTAATGAGTCTGGTACTTTGTGGAAATGAAACATTTCCGTTTATTTGAAATGTAAAACAGTATATAGTATACACATGGACTATAAGGTAACGCTGCTATACGAGTGCTGATGATGAACAATTTTGTATCTCGTGGTTTTTATGTATTACTGCCATTTGCAGATGCACTCTAAGGAAAACTGTTGGGGGACTCTAATGCTTTATGGGTTGCCTTTTTGAAGTTAAAATTGAAATACGAACATACTTAACGTTCAGTAATCATTGTAAACTTGTTTTCTTCAGGGATCACATGAGAGTTACGTCGTAGTAAGGAGAATGTAGTAGAAGAACTAATATAAGAGTTGATGAGGGTACGATTTTATCTGAAACAGTTGACGCTTTCCCTACACATACTACCGGAATTGGGTAATATAATTGGGGTGTTAAAACTATTAATGCAGTATTGTGGCAACAAGTTTTTCAAAAAGTTTTTACAACTGACAAGAAACTGTTAAGTACTTCAAAGTTGAGTTTAGTGTACCACCTTCCTATATTCGCTCACTAACAAGCACCATCACTTTTCCAGGGTGTAAAAAGGTTCAGCTCTGTTGTTGTGGATAACAAGGATTATTGAAAGTTACGACAGCAGCAGTTCGACCAGGACTGCTGAAGTAAAAGTAGTAGTACAAGTTTGTGACAAACATTATAAGTATCCAACAGAGAATCTGTAATGTTTCTTGTGTAGGAAGAAGGTACTCTTCAAAGAAAGGGAAAGACGTACACCCACGTAAATAGTAATAAAAAAGTATCGAATTCTGCCTGACAACTACTGTAGTTTGTAAGGTGTGGGAACACAAACATGGTATAAAGTATCAGGATGCAGAAAGGGAAAATCATTTATGGCCAGCTTTTTTCGTGCAGTCATGCAGTTGCTCCAACATATTTTCGTGAACAAACAAGGCCAATTGGTCGTAAATTGATTTAGAACTTTTTGGGTAATTTGTACCAAATGTAGGAGTTATGTAAGCTAAGAAGTAAAGCAGAAGTGTGTATAGTATGGTAATGAAAAGAAGTGGAAAATTTTGGGAAATGGTACTCAGGGATTAGAATTAGAGTACATCCCAATCCCAGGCAACTATTTAATACGGAAGGATGATCGTATATCAGGAAGAATGGATGATCACTCTATATCTGTGATACTTTAGCTACGCAACTAGTGTAATATAATGCTCCAGTGGGGAGAGTGACAACAAGCTCAAGTGGAGGAGTTTGCGTGTTTTGCAATATTCGAGTGGGGAGTTTGTTTTCCAAGAGACACATTCTAAAGAACTGGAATCATTGCGTTAATATAGTTTTCAGTAGCAATAGAGAACCATGCCAGTTTATTATATTGTGACGGCTGTGCCAATTGCAAGAATTTATTAGATAAACAAGAGGAGAACCAAGTTGTAAATGACTGCATTTCAGAGCAAGCTATTTATCTTAATCAATTACACTACAAAAGCTGGTGTGCCTAGGTCAGTAAATAAATAGCTGTGCTTGTGATACATTAATATACTAAATCAGATCATACATATATAGGAAGTGCTCTTGTATACTGTAAATTCACTAAAATGCAACGATCATTAATGTGGTTGTTCGTGTTTTCTCTTCTAACAAATCCAAAACAGAAATAACCGCATGATACAAACTTTTTTTCTGTTTGCAGATTTTTTTAGGAAAAAAAGTTTTTTATATGCTTAATCTTTTTCATTTAAAAGACAGTCAGGATTTCAAGAGGGAAAGGGATTTTATGAAAATCCTCGGGCACATCAACTAGAATGAAACATGATGATGGATGTTTACCCGTGGTTGGGTAAAAATTCATAGAAAAAAGTTTACTAATTTGCTAAACATCGGTGTGAGCTAATGTGGGATGGGAATATTGTACTAGTAGTATATTATGCAATGCTTTTCACGCAAAATAATCTCAACAATAGAATACAGCCGTGGTTAAGAATGCCAAATATCCTGTGGACAAGGATAAACTGCATGTATGAATATATGGCGGATAGCAATGTTAGGTGTTCATTTTAGTGGTTTCTTTTTGAGAAGTGGTTTTTTGTTAAAACCTTTTGTAAATACTAGAAAATACGAAGAAATGAACCGTCTGTTGTGGTTTTATGTAAAAACGAAAACAACTTTTGTTATTTAACTATAAGTACAACAAATACTAACATACTGAAGGATGTATTTTTATTTATTACTTCTACCCTGCTTGCTGCACTTGAAAACTCTAAGCTTGCCTCTTAAGGGGAGAAGAGCGACAACACTTAAATACGCATGCAGCGTGCCTATATTTTTTTACATCTTTAACATAGATTTTAAGATACATAATTTAGTCAACTGAAAGGGTAATGTAACTTATTTTTAGAAACTAAAAAAATTGAGATGGTATAAGGAAAGGGCCTGGGCCTACTTTTCCTTACACTTTAGCATCTATCTTGGAGACTTACGGAAGATTTATATGAAAATCGTGCAACTTTTTTGTTGTTGCCAAGCTTGTGTGCTTTGAAGAATCAACATAGACCGGAAAGAAATAGGAGAAGAGATTTCCTTTTTTGATGCGTAGATGACAGATCTCGGAGATAGATGCTGACAGCAGCTGTTTACTTATGTTTCTTTACTCCTTTTCATTATGTACCGAAATACAACGTGTGGATACTTAAAACATCATCATCACAATCTCACATAATATAATATGAGTCTTTTTTCTTTAATACATATACAGTAACTAGTATTGTGATTGTGATACGAAATATACATTTACATATATCTACTTAGACCGACTCTAACAACCGGGAACAACAGACAACAACCTTCTACAGTGTGAAGGAAAACAAAAATTAGCTAGCATTCCTTGCTTATCCAACCAGAACTGCTAGACATACATAGTATGCGGATGCAGTGATGGGGCTTTGAAATCTTGGAAAATATACATAATGTATATTACTTCTGTGCTACTGCATGAAATATAATATTATAATTTGTTGCATGTTGCATAACTAGAGAATGAATATAATCTTATGACAAAATAAATATTCATGATTATTTAGTCTTAAAATAGAGTGGAATTTGTAAAGACTCAAAAAATATGTTTACTGTAATATTTATTATGACTACCTGCATGTTTTTGACAACTGATTCTCTCGCAATTACAGTCTGCATTGCAAGCATGGAGGTAAACGACATGTGAAATCAAAAGAAAAAAAGATATATATTATATATATTCTCTTGGAGCACACGATATATCGATCACTACAAAGTCCAGAGATCTCTAGATAAAAAGCAACTACACTCTTTGACAAGAATGGTGCAACAGAAACGGGGTTGCAAAATATAAGAAAACTATATCGTTAAGTCAGCACTCTTTTGTTCTTTTCTCCATGTTCATGAATGAAAGGGACAAATACATGATTTGAATACTGCTGAGCTGGTTGACTCAAATCGTGCTGTCTTCTACGATACAAACTTACTGCATTGAGTACGGAAAGGTATATTTATTATGTGCATTCCTGAGAATATACACTGGCACGCATTACCATTTGTGAGATTATATGGATTTGGTGAAAGAATGCGTTTTTGCATTGAATTTTTTCCATTTCATATCCTCCTCATTCACCACACATCCAAGTAAGTTTCCCATAAATATCGGCACCGTAAAATAAACCAGCATGAGGATTATTTCATTCTCTGTGCACGCGTATGTGTCTCTCTCCGACTTTGTTCATTTTCTAAGCAAAAAACATACCTATTTTTGCTGAGCTGGCAAACTTTAGGTATATCAGTGGTTTCGTTTCAGTAAGTGACTTTCATTTGGTCCGTTTCGTCTAGACTCTCACAGAAACTGTATCTATATCAAATGGTGTACATTTATTTTTGCGATATGGGGATATAGTATATCCCCAAGTGTTCATATCTATAGTACAGTCGTGTGTCGTTTTCCATTTCAACAAACCTTTGCCTTTATTGTCCCCGTTTTTCTGCTTCTCAATTTGACCTGTTCGCATACAAGTAGTAATAAAGTTATAAAGCAATATATCTAAAATGTACACATTATGGTGGCAACAAATATGAAACATTTCTACTCCCACGACGCGGATCAATTGATATTCTCCAGTTCCGTCGACTCAACTGAAATAAAAAAGCAAGTTACTAAGCCAAAGGATTATTTATAATTCTCCAATCGGAACAGATTGAGATCGGGACGAACATACCAAAACCAAAGAGGAATCATAGAAAGTAAAAACATAAATGCGCGCAAGCAGAGGAAATAAAAAGCTCAGTGGCTGACGGGAATAATATAAGAGAAGAAATAAGTAAAATGGAAAAAGAAAGTGAACATGCATTATTATTATTATCATTATTATTATACGCTCCATGTTCTTTTGATTTTCGACTTACTTTTCCTGTCGTTTTTCTCGTCCCTTCATGCTTTGCACAACCAACCAGTAAATCAGTCTTTTCTTTCTTTCTCTCTTTAATCAAAGAGCACAAGTGAAAAATTGTCACAGCTCCAGTAACAAATCATTTGATAGAAGGAGAGAAGAAAATAGATCGCTTAGCTTTGCCATGTACCCTCGTTCTTAACTTGCTTTCTTACGCCTTTCTTCTTGCTCGCAGTTCTGTAGTGCACTAAAGAGCTCAGTTCTGCTATACATATCAAATCAAGTTGAACTAGTTTAGGAAAAGTTGAGAAAAATCGGAGAGAAAATCCAAATACATCGAAGAGAAAAGGAAGAGAACAAATACGGAACTACGGAAGAAAAAAGTTTTGATCTGATCTGTTGTAGCAAGTATTTACAAGACGAATTGAAGTGTACATGTATACGGGCAATTTAAGTACGTATGCATACGAACACCAATCTAGAGACGCCTTTCTCCAGAGTTTGCACTTTGCACACAGTACAAGTTTGGAACAACAGAAAATAAATCGGCTAGATATGTCAAACTACCATTGTACCTCATGACTACAGTATATTGTATAAGGAGACCATATCCAACGTCATCCATCCCATTACAGTCACTAAGTAGTCAATGTCTATCGATGATATTGAGAGAGTAAGGAAAAGTAAGAATAGAAAAGATTTATCCGCTGTGGGGGTTGTTACGGCTGTTCTGCTTTTACTGGTACTTGTGCGGTGAATGAATCGGTAATACAATGGTGAAAGCACTTGTTATTCCTTCTATAAAACCTATAGTATTTCTACATTAACTTTCACTCGATGCGTAGCAAATAATAATTTATACGATGAAGGATGTATGTAGGTACTGTTCCTATGAATCTATATTTTCCTCTCTTTTCCCCATCAAAATCCTAGAATTTGGAATGCATGAATCATGTGAATGGGAATGAAAAAACTGGAAGTGAAATAAATGGGAAAATGCCTCGTTTTCTTCCATAACTAACTAAATTGTGGCAGCAGCAGTAAGAAGAATGATCAAGTCTCAGTTTCCTCCACCGGCATGGTGTGAAGAATTCGTTGGCTAAAAGAATCGTAAAGTTGCATCAAAGTGTGAGAAATACGAAACGTACAATGGGTGTTCATATTCGGTTGGAAGGAAGTGGAAAGTGAAAGAGCTGGAGAGAATGAATAAGCGAACACATAATAGTCGTTAGAAAAGCAGTGGTTTCGTACGGACTTAATTCTTGCCTTCCTTCCTTGGCATGGAAAGATGCATACAAAATCTTAAGTAATAATAAACCATTTTGAATGAGTAAAAGAAGTAAAGAAGCAGAAAAAAGGCCCTCACTTCATTCCTCTGGGTGAGTAATATATTATCAAAATAAAACTTACATGCTGCCTTCAACTGGCATCAATATTGGGTGTATATCTCCCTTACATTTATTATGTGAACAGAAGTACTAGTTCAGTAGCTTTCACATCGCTTCTTGTTGAGCATCTTCTTTCGTTAAGAACAGTAAAAAGGAACGGGAAGCGCTTAGAAAGCAAGCTTCTTTCTATTCTTTTTGAATCTTTGTGAAAGCCGGCTAGTTTAGTTGTTTCGCTCAAGCTGTGTAAATCTATCGAACAGTGGGAGCACTATTGCTGTTGCTTCCTTTTCCCGACTGTAGACTTCTGCTTGCTGGTCAGAATTAGACAAAGCACACCACATATGTATGTGATTGAACGAATGGGCTGATGGGATTGTGAGTTGAGGAGCAAGAAAGCTTAGATCTGAGCCACTACATATACAACTTCTACTGTTTTCGGTTTTAAACGTATTGCGTCAAAATACACAAAAGTGTAGTCTGAGCACGAACTTTGAGAATAGAAATTGTTACAGTGTGCAGCAGTACTTGGGATTCGGAGTGAGGATGAATTTGTGCCACTGAATTCCTTACATTCTAATTTCTTGGGAATACTCTCGATATCTATGCCACTCAACTATTTTCAAAAAAACAAATACCGAGAATAAGGAATATAGATATTATACTCATAAATGCTACACAATATATGTGTTTGAATGCTGAGAAGAAAGACTTTCTGACGTTTAGGAGTTTGTTGATGTTTTTCGGAGAAATGATCATATACCCATTTAGTAACTGGATGGGGACCACAAAACATTTGGGTATACTATATCACAAAAGATCTTTTGTGATTAGTCAAGTCTTCTGTCGTTGGAATCTAGGAGAAGGAAAGTAGAATTGTGACTTACTTTACTGAAGCATGCAGTGGAATTCTTCTCTGCATTTCCGCTTACATTACATGCTATTGTAGTAAAATTGTTTTTTCTTTATGTCCTTGTACACGGAAAACAATGTATTTTATCATCAAGATAACATATCAAACCAATCAGACTAATAAGACTATAAGAGGTTAGCTTTTACAATGGGGGCACGCTGGAATGGATAATCGCTTTTTCTACTGTAGGATTATAAAGTTGACAGTCGAAGGAGTACGGAACGCCCCAGTTGGTTGATGCAAGAATGGCCTGCCTGCTGCATGTCTTTCGTTACAAGATCAACTAGATAGAAAGGAAAGAAAGTAATCGTGTGTTCATCTGCATACATGATCTTCTCTACTACTCCCACTCTCTAAAGTTTTGTATTCCACATGCAGTCTAGAATTTTCCCTTTAGCAAACTCAAATGTATGTCGCTGTGGTTGTGCTACTAGAGTGGAAACAGGACCATTGCTGAAAACACATCAGCCATGGTGCAGCTTCTGTAGTTATCATCATGGCGAATCCAGAAAGGTTGCATTGTGATTACACTCAGAAAAGTCGTAACAGTCATGTTTGTTATGGAAAACTGATGAAGGTTTAACTATTTCAAGTCCATATCAGACTAGGTTACATTTTGTGCAAAAATCCAAATGTAAATGTAAAATAAACTACTTTGCATACTTTCTATGTTGGCAATTTCCTGATAAACTGCATTTTAATCATGTTCTACATTCTAGACAGTTTTCTTATTAAAGTTCAAAAGTTCTCTAAACTATTCAAAGCGGTGAACTACAAGCATATGCACTCACAGCCCAAAGTATTTATTGTTATTTATCGATGTTTATATCAAAAGTGCATTTAAAGTTTGCAGATCGGGAACATTAACGAGTAGCATATACATACATACATCGACATTATTTAAATATTCACTAGGAATCGTTACACCAAAGGAACAACCATCTTGTCACATCATTATAACACATTTATCATATATTTTCTCCGCCATTTTATTTTGTGTGAATTGATAAAAGGGAAAGCAATTTAATCAATAGGAAGTACGCGCTAGATGATGTGCAACCACTAAAGGTTCAAGTTTCGCAGTCCTCATATAGTGCTCACATGCTATGTAGTGTTACTGTTTGCTAAAATATGCGATGTATGTAGGTACATTACTGGAAAAAGGATAAAAAATAATAATATTTTTATCCACTCATCTTATTCAATACCCCTCATCCGCCCTCCCTAGCCTCAATAGGAAATGGTTTTACAATAGGCTGTCGCCTGTCAGACAAAAAAGTTGGAGAAGCAAAAGAGTTATAGTTGCGAGTTTCATCCTTTCAATACACAAGTGCGGTATAGCAAGGGCTTAGAAAGTAAGAGAGAGAAATAGAGAATGCGCTTCATACAGTGCATCCACGCGTATAGCTTACATACGCGTGTAACGTACAAGCTTAAAGAGGAAGTACAGAATAGTGTACACTGGAGGGGTGAGGAAATAAATTATTTTTGCAAGAGGAAATGAGAATGTCGAGTAGCATGTCTAAAAGATTGTAAAAGTAACAAGGGAAAGGGAAGAAGAAAGTGAAAGAGGCAGAAAAAGTTTTTTTCATCCACTGATCTCAGTTTCATCAGTAAAAATCCAAGTTTGTTGGTGACGTGACGGCATAGCAGTAAAAATATCCGCTTAAGTGGGTAAATACTCTACGAGAATCGAATGACCTGCTTTCTAAATACTTTTCCAATTCACAACAGCAGCCTTTCTGTCATTTTTCGTTTAGAAAGTCATGTTGGTTTGGTTCGTGATAGGTATCGTGATTGGATCGCTATTAATAGAAAAACGCATTACTTCCTGCAACTCTGCGTTTTCCTATTTATAGTATCACCTGCCAATATATGCGTATGTCACAACCCGTTTAATGTTGTAGTGTATTTTGTAGTGTCTTAGCTTAGCTGTCGAGACTGTGTATACTTAGTAGTCCCATTTCCTCCGTTCTCATTTTTTTGCAAACCTACCTGGAGTCACATGTCCTTTTGAATAAATTAATGTTCTATCTAGCCGTTCTACCAGATGTGTTTAAGATAATGGAAAATTTCCTTGGAGTTGCTGTAATAAACATTCAAACAGATATAACCCAACCACTGCAATGGCCGGCAGGCGGCATTAGTAAAGAACACGTTTGTCTAATCTCAAAGTAAAGTGGAGATTTTTTTGTAATGTACAAAAACACAAATGAAAATGCACAAATTTTTATTGCCGGAATTTATCAAGACGAGCATATCTTATACGCTAGATTTTAATAACAGTCATTAATAATGGCCCCAGAGCAATTTCATTATTGTGGTGGCGAGCAGGAGAGTGAAAATTATCTTGTGCAGTTTTTAGTGGCCTCTCTTGACTTACGGATAAAAGGGAGCGGGCACACTAATATACATTATGTATCCATATCCTTCGTTAAATTACTACGTATATGCTTCAGCAGTAATGGCTGCAATATACAGAGAAAGTGATATTTTTCTTCTTTTATTGTGGCTTTACAATTACAAAATTCATTCTTGTTAATGGGCAGCATTTTGGCATGGCATAATGCTTCGAAATAAGTTGATGTTATGGTATGGTACTTACCATGTACATATCATTGTACTATTTCTTGGAATGGTGATAATAGGATGTGTACGCTGAAACTGTCATGTAATGTCGTTTCGTGTGTGGATAGAAGCTGTGTTGTTGTTAACTTTCAATATACAATAGTCTAGGGTTATACATATCTTTTGTAAATTTGCGTAGCGTAAAATTATATTCTCTATTGAAAAGGTCCAGTTCAGATTGAAGCAGAAGCAGCCAAGGAAGACCCGCCTCTTAGGATAATGAATGCATTAGGCACATCCATAAGTTTGGCCCACAGGAAAGTAATTACTTCGAGTGGAGAAGAGGCATAAAGAGTACGCAACGTAAGCATAATCATAAATGAATGGACGAAGGATTACAGGCTATATACACACGATTTACGATTTATGGTGTACGATCGAAGGCAGACTTGAAATATTTTGAGGAAGCTTAATAAAGATTTATTTTGTGGGAAAACATGATTTAAGCATGACTAGGCAGAGCAAACATAAAATGTCGTGGAGTTGTTTCTCATTATAATAATTATTGTTTGGCTAGCACTAGTTGTAATAAACCAAATATTGTATTGGGTTTATGGCAATTTGTGACCGTTGTAGAATTTTTTACCACTTTGTAAATAATATAAGTGCTTGTAGATGGCTACGAGATAAGATATTCAAAAGAATACAACGGCTTAATGCAATAGAATGTATGCAAATATTTGTTGTGCAAACATTGTTGAATAAAAAATATATATGCCTAATAAAAAGGCAGGATAAGAATCAAGTTATATAGTAGACATTTGAACCCTTTGTATGCATAAGGCGAACATAAAGTTGAGTTTTAGGATACATATTTCGTACAAAGAGGAAATCAACTTTCACGCTGTTAGTGTGGTTTGTTTCAAGATGAGTAGCCAAATCAGATAAAATAGGAGAAATTGAATTTTAAATGAAAGGAGACATGGTTATTTTGTGAAATCCAAACGCAATTTTTGCATAAACTGTTCACAAAAGTACTCACCAACATAACGGGACTGGAGGTATAAAAGATAAACTGAAACGATTCAGTCAAAGTACATAAAATGCATGACGAATCTTGTAAATGCAAAATTATCGAGTGATAAAAATGGTTAATATTTATAACATGTTACTCCATAAAACCAAGCAAACGAAACATTTTGCACATACGTCACCGATTTTTTTAAATTTGATGGTTGTATTCTGGACGAAACATGAGATTCCTTGGGGGTTTCTGAACCTTTTTGAACAACAACGAATGCAGATCAAAGCCTTTAATGTAACTATTCACCCACACTTGTCAAACATATGCTTTTCTGGGAAGTGGATCATGTAAGAAGTAAAGCTTCGCCGTAATACTCCTTGTCGGTATTCACATGTGTGGGCGGTACAATTTCCTTTTATCAAATAGAATATCGATACACCTAGTTAATATGTTAGACTTAATATGTTTTGAAACAACAGAATTATGTTTGGGCACAAAGAACGGCAATCGTCCTTAATTTTCCTATTAAAATACCGATACGGTGGATATGTTAAAATAAATAATAAGTTCCTCAGTCATAAATATCAATAACAAAAGCATCATATTCCATATAGAGAAAATACATTAGGAAAAGGCATGTTAACGGCAACGGTTCTAAAAATGGGACAAAAGCGCTACCGACAATGGAAAAGGTACTTTTTAGAAGTCGATTGTCTTACTCAATAGCATGAAATCTTTTTGCTGAAATTTAATAGTGAAATCCATTGATAAGAGCCATCAAACTGTAGTCTGAAGATTATTCTTGAAAATTGATAACTGTAAAAAAATCGCAAATATACTTAAAACCTCAACCAATTCATTTTTGAGTTTTTGACAACCTTTGTTACAGGAAAATACAGGATCTAAAATATACATTGATGACCGAAATGTGAATTTACATATTTCTTTAAAAAGAGGAACTATAAAACAGTGTGAGATTGTTTATGATGACACTGTGGATATATGCTATAATTAGGTACAAGTCTCTAGTTCCATTTTCAACTGTATGGATGAGTTCATGTGTTCGGAGTGGAGAACTTGATATGATGAGTTTGAGTTCAAATGAAAATGAATCATTTTCATTAGGCCACCCTAATATTATGCGGAAAAGATATTCAAAAGCAGCATGTTATTTTAGGAATCCTTGTTAATCAGCGAACTACACATTACCGCACTGTGGAATGGTTCACAGTGCATAACAGAAAACTTTGTTATTCATCATGCAGGAAAAGTCGTTTCTAGACACTAACCTTCCAACAATGTATGTTTTGCTGGAAACATGATCATTGGAGATGAAAAACGCAATTCGCAACGAACCCAACATTCCGTGTTGGACTTGCAGAAATACTTTTTCCATGTGTGTACCCAGAATCCCAAATTTCTATACAACTTTCCTCTTATTTTCTAACATCCAACAAAACAGGGACTCTTCTGTACTATGTCCGTCCATTATAAATATTACTTGTCCCGGTTTGCCCGGTTTTATATTACATTTTTCAAAACCGAACACAGAACCTATCTATAGAGAGCGGATATTATATTACAGTCGGAAATAAGCTTACTGCTTATATAACTGGTTTCATAAAATACACAAAGTGTGGATATGTCGGACGTATAAAACTATAAGCCCATATTTTGAGCACAAAAGCTAGGAATTTTTAGTTTTTGCATATACATCCAATTTCTTTCCAAAACAACAAACGAAAACAAGTTGTTGATAAAATGATGAAAACACATAAAACACGCTAAAAGTGATTGTCCTGGAGTGTAGATTGTAATAAAGTTTGAACCAAACGAGGCTATGCGTTGTGAACAGATACGATTGTCTCCTCAAATGCAGAACGGAATTGCTTTTATGCCTTAAAAATATACTATGTGTCAGCCAGATTTACTTCGATCATTGTGAATGAAAAAAAAACCCCGAATAAAAGATTACTACAAACAGTATGAAAATCGAGTGAGGACGCAGTATTTAATTTTTACATGAAGGGAACGTCGTACTTATGTAGAACTGTTTAACTTGAGAACTTCATATATTATGAATGTCAGAAAACCAGCTTATATTATTATACCAGACTTCATATCATGTAAACTTAAGTGGTTCTTTGATGTGCGTTTCATCTAATAGAATACTGGATAATAAATGTTTCAGTGTGAAATTGCACGGTGAGAGTTTTTCTGTAAAAGCTTCCAAAGCACATATAAAAGCATCAAACAAGCAGACATACATATTATGACTCTAATACAGTTTAGTTTGTTTCATTCCTGCAAATTTATTGCGAAGCAAGTCCGATAAATGCGCTAAAGCCAAATACCCTATTCGTTTGGATTAAGCAACTCACTTCCATGAAATTGACATTGGCAATGGTTAGTAAACTGCTCCTCCTGTCTTCCAGTTGTACATCAAAAAGGTGGATTTAGACGTATCACTTCACTCGACTATGTTGTCATCCGGGAAAGTTGTTTTCGCACAACAATTTTGTGCGAAAGAGAACTTTTATAGTGTTTCAAGAAGTGAGTGATTCTCATGATGCAGGCAGGCAGATGATGACAATGGATCACCACAGATGATGAGAATAAAATCCTGGCTGCCACTGTTGAATTAGCATGAGGATTCGTCCCTTTCAAGTAAAAGCAGCAGTACACCACCTTAGTGGAAAGAGAAAGCTGGGACTTGAGAGTACCTATAAGGAAGATGGAACAGCAAAAATAAATCCCAGACAGCGTAGTTTAAATGAAAATGGAACGGAAAGAAGGAGCGTGATGGCAGAGTGACTGGGATTGTGTGTCATTTAGAATTCTTCAAGATGCAATGTGTCTGAGATAATGATGATGCGTCAAATTCGAATTTCAAATGACTCCACTTTATTCCAAAAACAGCCAAAAGCGCTTTATTGCGAAAGTACACATATATACGGGTGTTATTATGCAGTGAATTATTATAGAGACAGAGGAAAGTGCACGCTGCAGACAAACATTCGGTGAAAAGGAAATCGTTAGCTGCTCAAAGAACAAAAGGGCTTAGGATTTACGTAGAATCCTTGGATGTAGGGATATGTGTAGGCGTAAATATGTGTAGATATATCTATAAGTTTTTTTTATTGTTGTGTACCTGCCTGCTATCTGTGTTCCATTTACAATTACCATTGTTTATGGTTCTACGCTTCCCTAAGACTTGCATTGTAGTAGACATAATATACAGACTTGAAGGTGTTCCCTTACCCTATAAACGACACCAAAAAGAAAAGAATAAAAACAAGGCAGACAGACAAGTAGAAAAAGCACTTGAGTGTTCTTGTTAAGAGCCTCTTCAACCCCTCTCCAAGGTCTCCCTTTTCTCCTTTGTCTTCGGGGATTATGATCGAGCGTACACGAAATATCTACTCATTTCTTCAGAATAGCTGTCAGCATTCTAAAGAATACTGTAAAGAGGCTGTAAACAACAGATAACAAACGTTTTCTCAGGTAGCCCCATTATAAACTCAAACCATATATTAATATAATATTGCGTAAGTTGATGTGGTATACAATTTATTTCATTGCTAAAATTCCACTAGGAAGATTGCAAAATCACAAAGAAAAAGTATAAGAACGCAGTTTCCTTTTCTTGAAATGGCGAAACACAGCACTGGTGAATCGTATCAAGAATTTGTTAAGTCATGAATTCTTCACATTAATGCACGATTAACACTTAACAGTAATTTAGAATTAATTTAACGAAATTTGAAATCTAGTTAGCAGGAACGGTTATTTGCAAAGAACCAGTACGTTGTTGTACTGGAAGATGGACAAGTTAATATCGATGACGGATATTTATTTTATTAGTAATGCATGAGTGTAAATTTTTGTTGCAAAAATACAAACAATTCTACTAGTTATCCAATATTAAGAAACATTCAAAGAAAGATATTGACCTGTTTTTTAGATGTAAAAAAGCATGGTACACGTGTGTGTGCATAAGTAGGTAATTTACATGATTTTCACAAAATCATCTCATTGCACTAACGAGACCGCTAAATAATAAAAAAATGCCTCTAAAGCAAACAGTCAACACCACGTTCTTGGGGTTTTTACTTGGTGCAGTGCAGTTAGTGGAAGAAATATAAACACACAATTTAGATACATATATAGATGCTATTCCTTCCCAAAAAGTCAACACGCTGTGACCTCAAAAAATAGATGGGATGCCTTAAAATGGTTATTATTTGTAAACAGTAAACATACCTCACAAAATCATAAAATGTGTTTCACAAAGAAGGCTAAATTTTTCAAGATAATGCACATCAAACAACCATTTGGACCGATATAGCATCTTGATAAAATGTCATTCTTCAGGATATCAAGCAATAAAAACCTCTCTCACAAATATTATTCTAGAAGCAGATACTTTTGGCTCATATCATAAAAAAGAGCATCGTTATCAAAGTGATACTGGAAGAAATGATCAAAAATATTGCAGTTGTATACACTCTTCCGTGGTCCCTGGTATCATTCAAGTTATGGAATTAAGTATAAGTCAAAGTCATGTATTGTAACGAGCCAAACTTCTTTTGATATTTTGTGCCAAAGCCATTAGCAAAAGAAGAGTCCATTAATTTTGCATCAGCTCTCGTATACATGAATAAACCTATAATAATGATAATAATGGTACATCTCTGTACACTATATACATAGATACAAAAAACAGTATATTTTGACCGTGCACTACCGCGATCGCGGTATGCACATGTTGAATAAAAATAATCATAATATTTAGGCAACGTGTGTTGTTTGGATAATATAAAGATTGAAGATCATGGTGATGATGGTGATACTCCTGTGGAATGGTTCAGAAAGATAAAAGAGTACATTTAGCAGCTGAGCTGTTACAGTTCCACAATTCAGCCTTCCATCCCAACAATCAGGCAAGACACGCCACGCCGGAGGAGGTTGCTTCCAAAAAAAAGCATGAAAAACTGTTGGTCTAGTTTAGAGGAAAAGGGAAAATCGATTCACTTTGTAAAAAAATTTGCAACAAGACAGAGGTTGAGTTAGAACAAACCATCCCAAAAGTCAAGGAAAAGTTCAGAAACCTCGAAAGGAAATGTATTTTTAATGATGTATCTGTATCTTATATAAAAGGAATGTATACGAGCTGCCAGTGGCAATGTGGAGAAAAAATGAAAGAGAAAGTAGAAAGTCAAGTAAAAGTAATCGAGTCAGTAGTAATGCTACTACACTCTCTCTTCCTTGAATATTAGATGCGTTCACTTAAATTTAAATGGTGTACGGGCAAAAACCCAAAGTACATGTTTTACATTTTGTATGGGCTGTGAATGGTACGTAAAAGGTGTCGTCGTGAAACTAGCCTACTTGACCTACTATTTTTTCGTGGTACATCTCGTTACTTCATTACATTAATAAACCGGGATTTCCTACGCCTTCGCCTCAGGAGTGGGGAGAGTACCTTGCATTGTAGAAAACTGCCTTCTACATGGATGATGGTAACGATTACTTTAAATATTTATGACAATCTCGAAAAATAGCAGACGTTCGAATGACTATCATAACATCATCCCTAGTAAGTATCTCAAGACCAAATAGGCTAGGATGTTGCATCGTGGAAAGTTCTATTATTTGGTTGCGCCAAGGTCATTTTATGATGTTCAAGATGATAAAAGATAACAAAGAACCCAACACCTTCTTGGACGGTTGAGTTTTATTCAACGGGTGTACGTGTCCCAGGATAGCGTGTGGTTTATGCAAACTGTCTGGTGCATCAACTGTGTTTTGCTTTATGAAAATACACATTTCAGTTTCATGCAACCTGCACTGAATGGCAATGAGTACATGAGATGTAAACCTCATAAAGATGTGTGTACCTCTATTATAAAGATGATTCAAGAAAATGATGTGTCGAGTCTATGGCTTATGCTATGCTACAATGTGAGCATGGTTGCAACTTTAGTTCTGAATATGTTTTGTATACGCTTAGCTTTCAGAAGACGACATTCACGTGTTTTGAAGTTCTCTGAATTTCCGACTGTTCGTATTGTATTCGCTGACCATGGTTCGGCTTCTCTGTTTTCACTGCATGAGTTACAACATTCTGCCGAGTTTTGATTTGTGTTCTTATGGTTAGTTCTTGCTACTTACTCAGCCTACAAACCTTGACCAGTAATGGCTGCAGTGAAAATAGTAATCACTGTTCCATGTTGTACATCACGTTACATACAACGACGGATGCTTTCGGTTTCCCGCACTGAATCAGAAATCACAATGGTTGTTACTTTTTTCTAAATGTGTTACTTTACTTACTTGCAACAAGGGCATGGTGTTGACTATGTATATCGTCACAGTCTCATGGTCTCATGATCTCGCGCACAACTACATATATTATGTATGTAGAGAGAAAGTAGAAGTGAAGTAAAGTCAGACGACAAATACATAGACACTCGGCGAGAGAAAGAAAGAGAGGAAAAAGGCATCACATAATGGCAATATTCTTGCTGTCTCCTTATCTTGTCCACCGTGTCATTTTATTTTCTTCGGTGGGCTGTGCCAGAAATGACAGTCGGAAGAAGTATGAAACATGTTTGCTTCCTTACTGCTGAAATGTACTTATTCGTTGCCAGAAAAATAAAGAAAAGGCTTTACTTTTACTCTTCCTCCGTACATCCACTAAATGGCTTATACTGGGACAAGACTGCGTATTTACGATCTTAAGAGAAAATGTAACTAAGTTTACATAGGTACATAAAACTGAGCCTATAAGCTGCAACACCAGCAACTTTTTTCATTTATCTCTTCCAACCTATCACAGTTTCTTTGTCATCTCATTGTAAAGGCTCGTCGTATATACCACCACCCAGTTGTATTTATGTGTACAAGTGGTCTTCAATCTTTACTTTGGTCGAAGCTTCCACTGTAGATTATCTATCCGAAGGAAAAATGGTAGTGATAATAGCACGGTGGTGGGTGTACACGGAGTATCTGATATCTGTTGTGCGCATAGCTATACAATGTCCTCACAAAGACTACCGCTCTAATTCTGTCCCTGGAAGCCCTTGTCTTATCTGTCTCTCTGAAGAAAGCCTTTCTACAGTTTTCAGCTTATGGGCATTTGTAGAAAAGTAGTGAAAGCATGTGTAGCATATTATATTTATTTTGCTTAATTTAAAAAATGGAACTGTTCTTCCACTTTCACGAAAGTAAGCATGAGGAGCAACGGATGACAAGGAAAAACGTAAACTTTTACGCGATCGTTCATGGATGAAGTCTGTATATGCATTCCATGGTTTGGTTAGGTTACTTTGGGTCGTTTAATAGCTTTTCATTTCGTTTATATATATTTTATGGGAACATTCAAGGACACCTTGGTGTCAGTCTCGCAAACATTGAAAATTAAATCCGTTTCATTCTCGTCTAACTGAAGTAAACACGTGTGCCTACTTTTGTAGCAGCCCGAGTGGGAGCTACTGCTATGCTTTTTAGAATAGTGGTATTTTCTTTGGTTTTATCGTTGTCAAAAGAATATCCCAAGGTTATCCACTTGTGTTAGTATTAAATGAAATAGTTAAAGACTTCTACTCTTGTGGTGCGGGTTTCATCATCCCGAGTAAAGTACTTGTGTCAAAAACACTAAGTATGCTTTCACTGTCCAACGCTGAATGGGACCTAATAAACGAATATTTAATGGCATTGTCTTAACGTTATGCGATTACGTATTATAAGTGTCCCAGTAAAATTTTGCAAAAACTGGCAGAATAATAAATAAAAACCGCTATGAAGGACTCAATGAAGTCAACATTTCACTTCTTGTGTAGACAAAATACAAGCCATTAAATGTATGATCTGACGAAATTTTCATGATGATGCAGATTAGTAAACAAATCAAGAACAGAACAGCAGTTTTTTAGTTGATTTGCATGTGGTTTTGAACACTCCACAAAATACAAACAAGACTTTAACTGCGTTAAGCGATTAAAGTATAAATCTAGAAATTTGATGTACTATTCGCAGAATTTGCAGACAAGGCAATGGAACTTGCTGAATTGCAACAATGCATTCATCACATTCCAAAACGTTGATATTGAATCTCGAACTCGTTCAACCGATTATTCATACATATGATATTCATATTATTTGCTCCATATTTTTATACTTGGTCGTCAGTTTGACATAACTCTATTACCAGCTTTCCAATGTCAATATCATACATGCAAACAGTCGACCAAGGGTAGGTCGGCATTCTTCCCAAGGCTAACAAATATACAACCCACACTAACTCTACTACTAGTACTTGTCCGTGGTGCACCGCCGTTCTTGTGAAAGAAAATGGATACTTTAAGCGAAGGACAGCAAAACAAGAAAGACTTCCTACAACTTTTTCCACAAAAATAAGTTTTTACTATAAACACTTTTTGGATCTGCTAATGCATATAAAAATCAGCGTCTTCTTGTCCAATATTTCTATTCACATTTACTCCCTAATGTTTTCTACACATGTACTAAACAACAGAAAACATTAAACAAAGAAGGATGGATAGACGTGCCGAAATACTGATGTATAATATGTGCCCTACATATCTACATACCTATGTATCTAGTTAGAGATTTTATATGAACGTGTGTTGTAGGAAAATTGCTTTATTGTCTTTGACCCACTAATAAAAAATGAAGCCTGTTTTAGCCATATCGTATGTAGTAATAAAACGAACAAATTGCAACTTGTCTTCCTAACAATACATTCACAACAACAAGCATGTAAGGTTTTGCGCAATGAAGTACAAAAGACAGTCATGAGGGAGGCTTCATTCTTTTTTCCCTTTCTCTTGTCTCTTATCCAAGTTAAGTGAACCATCAAAGTGTCCCAACGGTCCTTATCAGTTTCACGTACGCACATGTACGTTTAGATGCTGATAAACATGAAAAAGTACAAACTAACTGAAAGAGACTCTGTGACATCAAACAAGCATTGTAAGTTGGCGAAAAAACTTTATAAAGCCGACTCCTCCCTTTTGTCTAGGGTCCAGAGTCCAGACTGATATCCATAGTTTCGTTTTCATCTGCTTCGTCCTTCCTGTCTTGCCGTTTGTTAAGAACAATGTTTGGGATATCATACCTCCCTCGGCGTAGCAGAATGGTGAATCTCTATTTCGTTAGTATGCTTCACTGATTCCAATATATCTCTCCCAAAATAAATAAGTAATACTAGCTTACTGTTTGTACCGAAAGGGTGAACATTGTATTGAGGGAAAATGTCACTGACTTTTCGTAGGACTCCACCATTTTTTTTTGCTTGGCAGAAGTTACTACTATTCCTCATAAATTATACACACACCTTTATATATATCTTCTAACACACACTACAAATCTAAAATTTGGCAAGGAATCACTCATCATAAGTTATACTGACTGAATTTATTTTCCAAGTGGGACAAAATGATACCATGTCCAAATAATATCATATTCTACAGTCCAGGGTTTTGTTTTTCAGAATCGCTATAAGACAAATACTATTAATGATTGTTAGATATCATAGTTATACACAGATAACTATATTATAGGAATGCCAATTTCATCCGTCCGTCCGGCCATCCGTCAGTTTTATCTCAACTATTAATGGTTTCAAACATTTTATGTAAGTTACCTTAAATCGATCTAAAAAATAACATTTTTTGACCATTTTGAACATGAAAGAACATTAAAAAATAAGATGTTCCAAATGCCTTAGGTATTATTATTTGACTCGAAATTAATGAGAAATGAATAAATCGAGAAATTCATGCATCTTTTCCACAACTCAAAATCTATGATCCTTCTTTCAACAGTTACGGCAAAATATTATTACTACTAAAGTTCATTTTATGACTTCTTTCCGCATGGCAATGACTCACACACACAATACATACATCCTCCCTGAATGAGTGTTTTCTCCATCGAAGGCGAATCATATTGCTTCTAAAAAGGAAGAGAGATGAAACAAAACTGACAATAAAACGAGCATAAAATGTACTACAGTTTGCCTTGTTAAAGGGAAAAGGTAGAGGTAGAGGACCACACTAGAATCAGAGTTACCATCACCTATACACTTAAGTTTATATCTGTGTACAATGTATAGTTTGTAGCGTGATCGCGTTCGACCGTTGCTTTCTGAATCAATGTTGAATGGAACTATTTTTGTATTTACTGCACTATGCTTCTTCCACTACAACAAAGTACTGTACTAACTGTACTGTTCACATTTTAGCGTGGGAGAAAGCAAGTTTTGTTTTAGGTTTAAATGTGGACACACATGCTACACGAGGTAGATATTTTGCACTGTGTTCATAATATAAATTAAGATCCCATCCAGGCCACTCAACCCTTTGAAATGACAAGATGACAATGGGTGGATGAAAGTGATCCAGAGGAAAGACCATTACCTTCAAGCAGACACGGATGCCGTACTTACCGGAGAGTTATTTGGCTGTACATATTGACGTGCTTGTGGCTTGTGGTTTTGAGTCGTCTTCTGTGCAAAGAACTGAGCGCGTGTAGGTATATAAGATATAGTGAGCTCTTACTTAACCCTGATGGAATTCTGGAACTCTTACTCGTGATAACAACGGGAATGGAAACCAATCGTTAGGAAATTTTATAGCGTTAGGACCACCATCATCTACATCATCATTGATGATAATAGGACATTGTAACCCGTATTGTTAGTGTGTCACCCTCGACCACATATACTTTCCTGTTTACGCTCTCTAACGAAATGAAAATGTACGTATTTTTGAGTGATAAGATAGATCAGTAAAATAGAACAGGAAAACTGAGTGAACAGATCGAGAGATATAATGGGATAATGTAAGAAAGGAAAATAATAGAGCCGAAGCTACCGACAGATGTATATAGATAGAACGGAAATCTTTGCACAGTGAACCACAAAGCTTCCGCGTGACTTGTTATGATCACAAATGTCCAGTTATGATGACGTCTTGACGTCTTTACTGACACTTCCATTCCGGTCGTCCTCTGGAAAAGGAGTTTTAGTGCCAAGCAGGATATTTATGACAGGGAACAAAAACGAAAAGATTCTAAGTCGGGGCTTATCTGGGAAAGTGTATAAAGATATCATAATATAATCAGTATGTACATAAATATTTAGCACGAAATATCCCCATGTCTGGTATTAGTAAGTGGATTCAGTAAGGAAACCTTATAATTTAAGGGAAACGGATAGGAAGACAAAAGGGACGTGCACAAGTTATAAGAAATGCTTTTATGCACAAGATGGAGACAATATACGTTGTAATTTACGTCAAGACGTTAACAAGCCTTTCCTTCCACAACATAGTTTCATGCGTCAGGTCTTAATGTCTGGAAGACAGAGACACCTTTTTTCACATTCATTCTGGTTCAGAGTTATACTAGAGAATTAATCCAATTAACAGCCAGATTTACACTTTATACACTTGAGTCACCTACAATGAGCAAGGCCTAAGTTTTTGTTCTTAATACTCTACACACATTTACATTGTCGTCTTCTTTTGAAGCCAAAGACGACTAAAGTGAACTTTCTTTCCACATGTGCCGTATGTCGCATGTTTAGGGCGAAGGGATAACGACCGACAACGAGCCATTTAAAGCTTACACAATGTAATTTTGCGTAAGGTGCATAAAATCCAGTCGTAGAAAAAGTTTTTATGCGCTTTTATTTATGGTCTACTAATAAGAATTCCAAGATTGTAGACACTAAAAATCTACCTGTTTCTGTTCCTTCAGTTATTGATGAAACTTCACTTTCGCATATTCTTTAAAGTTTCTGTTAAGGACACGGTGGAAAAATAAAATAGAGCACGGAATAAAAGACACGAGGCACCATGCATGCCTCTAGAAATTAAACTTTATTGTATGGCACACCCACTTCGTATGTGAGACACACTACTCCTTTAGAAATGCTTTTGCACTTACTCCACAGAACCCTTGTTAAGCTGTAATCCAATAAGAAACTAACAGTCAGTGAACCATGAAAACAAGGTTAAATCTCACCGTAGAAATGCGATGCGCAACTTACATTTACCTAATGTATAAATAGATATGGGTAAGTGGGTAGGAAAGTGTTGTGCTTCTGAAGGGGCAACTTTCACTCATAGCTAGACCGACATTCTATGTGAATTTCGACTCGTCAAATACTGTTTAAATTATATTCTAAAGAACTGTTGGATGTGGAATTTGTCAAGAAAACGAATGAAGAGAGTTTGTTGGATGCATATGTATATAGAATTGAACAATAGACATGCACTTAATATAAATCCTTACAGGGGAAAGTATTTGCAATTTATTTTGTTCCTGAAGAAAAACTAGTTTTTAACAAATTATTTAATTCCTTATTACATTTTACATGTAACATGAGCGATGTATTTATGTATATTCTTGGCACTGTGGTGGGCTGTCTTGGATTGCATTTAGATGTTTCAGTTGTTTAGATTTGGAATTAATGGTCAGGATAAAAATATGCTTCATTTCAATAATGTATACATACATCTCTTATTAGGATATTATTACATTTTATTTTGAATTTAGAGATATAAACTGAATTTCTGAATGAGAACATAATTAACAGCACTACAGATATGTGATTATAACGATTGATACGTCAATGTTGTTAAATAATTGCAATATTTATGGTGAATTTGATAAATGCTAAACCAATGCCGAAATGAGGTTTCAGGATTATAACGGCAATAAAATTCATAAGAACTAACACATTGATCAAGGCATTATCAAAGAAGAGAAGACCAAGAACAGGTAATGCCTACCTATAACTGTAAGTATAAATTACAATCCGTCTTCCGTTAGTATATACTCCCTCCCAATAGAACAACTTAAAACACAATCCACAGTAGGTATATATCAGAACAGACAGATGAATTTACATTATGTGCGTATGCAAGTATGCATCTATGTAAATACTTGCGTGTATGAATGCGTGTAAAATACCAGATTATACATAGCTTCAGCCACATTTTATGTACCCAATTCAAAACTCTTTGGTGTGATAAATACCTCATTTTGATCCGTTCCTTGTTGAATGTCAAATTTATTATACATACTCCAAAAACCTGAATTTGAAACCTTTAGTACTCATTTCGCTATTTAATATCAGAAATATTCATCCAACACGTTTAATCTAATATTTCTAGTTTAGGATTTCGGGAAACAGAAAATAAACTGAATAGAAATTAGATTCAAGCATTTGTAGTTTATGTTATTACGTCATAGCAAAAAGTAATACCGATGTTGTTATTCTAACCTTGACTTTTCTTCTGCTAAATTGAAGCTAGAGACTATTTACGAAATTCTTGGCAAAGTCTAGATCACATTGTCCATCTTTTGTATTGATAAAAAGTTTAACGATTTTAACAAGGCATGTCATCTCATACTATAATTCAAACTTTCTACTTGCAGAAATGTCATAACTTATACGTACTCTACTCTAACAACACCCCAAGTGAAAATGAAATGATCATTAAATACATTTCTTGCACAAAACTGATTTCCTAATTTCTTCCTCTACTTATGACATATGAGAATGCAAAAACCTGAAAAAAATTGTTGGCAATTAACATTCAACTTGTGTATCTAATGTATATGCCTATTTATATAAACAAGGAAGTTTCCCTTCGCATTTGTTTAACTTGCGTAGCATGCTAAAGCTATGTAAACACCCAGGTATATACCTTTTTATCCCTTGAGCAGTCTCGGTGAAAGATTTGGCAAATGTATTGCGTAACCAACCGAGCCGCCAAGACTAGCAGGTCTTCAGGGAAGAGCCGAAAAATAACGAGAAAGTAAGGAAAGCCGATGAAACTGAAGCCGTTAATTTGTAATCCAGCGGAGTCAAGCCAAGCTTTAATAGCTATAAAAGAGCTTAACTTAAGCAATTACGGTGGAAAATAATTTGTCTCTGAGAAAATAATGACGACCAAAGAGGTCGAATAGGGGAGATGGTGCATCACCATAAGTATATATAGTATAATATAGTATACGTAAGGCACGTTGAAACGTATGCCTACATTCTTTTCGCATGTTTTTGTAATACATACAATAATGCTCTGTGTACCAGCCGAACCTCTTCTTCTTGTAAAAGATATAATCAAGCAGTTTGGAGCTCAGGATTTTACATGCTATTAGTGACACATTATCCTTCATAATTCCTAAGAGTTGTACAACCCAGTATTCCAGCTATCATTACATAAACGTTATTATATGCATTTTTGATTGTTCAATCCTTTCCCTTTTGAAAATATGGTCTAACTTTGTTCTAAAATGAAGATTTGATGCCAATACTAAAGCACCAAAGCTTCCAAGAATAAATTTACCAACTCTGTTGTTATTCGCATCCGACATTTGATATAATAAGGGTCAAAATTGCATGCCTATTCTGCGGAGTGTATAAATCAAGATGTGTGCAGTCGAATTTCTATTTTTTTTACAAAAAATGTGATTTCCAACCCATAAAGAATGGTGACACTGGAATCTTAGTCTGTAGTAAGCTGAATGAGGCACATTGTATGAGCACAAATTGCCATAAAATGATGTTATATTGACTGTCAAGCAGTATATTGTAATTCTATCCACGTACATAATTTGTACGATAAGTTCCATCAATTCGACGTATTTTCCCATTATTAGAAATAATTCTTGAATGGTCTTTTTAGTTGGATGATATGTTTCACTTGATTGTAATGGATTCTGCTTCATGAATAACCGAATCCTGATGGGAATAAAATGCTTAACCATGAGAAAATCGGGCTACACTGATATGCATTTTCCACCTCACGCTTCAACAAGACTGTGCATTTATCAGTACAATGACTTCTGTTCCATTTTTAGCATATGCTTTACGCATTTACGAACGAATGATTTTATAGTCAACATATATTCCTCATTTATCTTCTCCGGAAGTGTTTCGGTCTAATTATTTTTTGACATTTGACATTAGTTATTATGAACTGATATATCAAGGCATTTGTCATGTGTGTGTGCTTTACACATATTCATGAAAAGATGCGTTTTGATGAAAATATTGTAATTCAAGATGCTTCATCAAAGCTGGAATGTTTTTGAAATATACGGTTTGTTGCTACAACAGTTTCATTAATCCAATATCTACATCCACTGGATGCTTATGGTATAGTATCATAGTATATAACAAACACTTTCCAAGGACTATTTCCCTTTTCATCACGACCAGAAAAGATCCTTGTGATGTAATAGTATCAAGTATTTAAACGACTATACTATCAGAATATCTGGGATATATATAATAATGGCATTGAATCCTTATTTCGAATGCGATATACCCAACCACTCGGTGTGCTGTCAGATTTCTGAAAGAAATAGAATCGTCATTGAGTACAGCCAGAATGAAAATATAGGTCATAACAAAGTGACTCTGAAACAGTATATTTTGATTTTCCAGTCAAATTGCCCGTACGAGTCAAACCGTTGTAACTGTCAGATTTAGTCTCAGTGGAGTTGATTTTGACAAAGTCTAGTATTCAGAATAAGTTTACATTTATGCTATTTATGAAAGGAATCAATGCTGAATGCTGACAGCCACCAACTTCTAAATCATACGTACAGACGTTTCAAATAACATAAGCTGGTTAGAACGAACAACTTACAAGACTAGTTCAGTTGATAGGGACAGCTAAAATCAGGAATCACAAAAAGGGGCATTAAAAAGCAGATATACATGATGGG
>JAHZMV010005081.1:0-31069 GCA_027743765.1 Coecobrya sp. COE2 | reverse complement strand
CTTTCCTCTGGGAACATTCAGCAGCGTGTCAGAATGCACTGAAAGGACTTCATTGAAAACGAAACAGAAAAATGTCTTGACCTGAATTCCATCCAAGAGCTGCTGCTGAATGGTATCAACCATTACTCAGCGACACTGCAGTGCTGAGTTAGCTGAAATTGAAATTCCACCACTCTACATTTTCAAACCTACTGCGATCTGGAACCTGACATGAGAGAGACTTTAAAGTACAGGATGGAATTTGAATTTTGTTTATTTATAGAACTTGTATTACTACAATAGGAGCATCTACTGTCACGAAGATCTGCAGAGATAATTAGTATTCAGTAACTCGTACGTATGATACAATATCGAGAGTGCCATCAAAATGCATATTAAAAATAATGAAATATAATGATTATTTTTTAGCATTGGAAATGGTTGATAATTTTTGTACGATTCATCTGTCTGCATGTATAATATTTAATTTAAAATTAATGATAAATTTTATAGTGTGGTTTTCACTGGGTTTTCATATACAATCTCAGCAATCATGACGATTCTACTGGCTTAACAACTATATTTTATCCATCATAGGTATATAAGTTTTAATGTAATATCTTTTATAAACTTACCTCAGGATGAAAAGAGCAATAGGTAATGGTGATGCAGTAAAGTAACTTGATAACGTTGAACTGTCCGTCCTTCTCCTGTAATATAACAAAGTTTTATTTTAGAATTTTAGCTATTTACTACTTTATTTGGTGATTTTTGTTTAATGTTTTAAAATTATCAATGTTAAAATTTTAGCCCACTGTGCCAGTTAAGGCAACAATAAAGTTATGACAGTGATGTAATTTCTATGAAATATAAAAATAGATTATAGCTACGATAATCCCCCAGTCATAACGATGATGATTGTTACACAAGTGCATAACAATGCAGGATACTTTAAAAGTACTATGCACGTGTATCGGTGCATTCTCTACAAGAATTTAAATAAATGGTTACAGTAACCTCTCTCTCTTGTCAGAGCCGAGGCCACTTTTTCGGTCCGTAAATATTTTCAGCATATCATTTTCTCGATTCAGTGGTTCAACTCATTGATAATCCAGGAAGCGCTAAAGGAACTTCCGTGTTATCCTTCTCGTCTCTTTTGTGCATTTTAAAGAATTGAGGTCATTTACAAAACCACGTATCTCTTTTGCTGAGATAACATTCTTGTCAGTTCCGCTCATCGACTGCTGAATATGGATTGACTAACTTGACTTTTTCGGCAGAAAAAAATGGTGTCAAGTACATGGCATCAATCAACCTATATTTCAACTGCTTACTTTGCACTTTTTCCGGCTTCCTGGATCCTGATACAAATAAAGAAATGTGTTTTGCTTTTGCTTGGATATTTCAAGCAAGTACAAACATAATAACATATTTCGTGACAAAGTTTGCAAAAAGTATTTACTTTCTGACAAAGTACAAGTATCTATATAAGTGTACATTTCACTACTTCATCACCGCTTCTTGTACAAACTGGAAATCATGAACTCACTCCAATCCATCCCAAATTTATTTTTATCTTTTTGCCCTTTCCTGGGTAATTGCACATCAAGTGTACCGGAAATGAGAAGGGCTTCTTTACCAATGGAAGAGAAACTCTTTTTATTCGTTTACTGTGTGGCTTCACTATCATCATCAAACGAGCAAGCTACTAAACCTAAACATACTTAAAAAGGAGTAATACATCTCTAGATAGACGAAAAGGCCCTGAGCGAAAAAACTACCACATCAATTCAGTTCGTTTACCTTATTTCCATCTCACATCATGTCACATGCACAATTTCTATCATCATCATCAATAGAAAACAGCACAACTTTCCTGTACAAAACAGTTTTTCTTTACAGCAGAGAAGTACAGTCACATAAAGACTTTCCCTTTTCATGTCGAACCATCGCGATTGTAGAGCTTCCTTCTGTTTGAATCTGGCGTACGTGTCTTGTTGATGATAAGTGATAGTAGGCTATTATGTATCGAGTATAGGTAAACATTTCATGCTGCTTTCTTTAAACACTTGTCGATACAACATATGAGTACGTAATGTATTTTGTTCGGAAATATAAAACCACACATCATTAAAAAACTCAATGAGCAATATTTACCTTGAGGATTTTGTCCGAAATATAATTTTACACTCTCAACAAACCAGTCTCATCTTCTGAAAATTACATGCTTTATTTACTATCTATACTTTTATACTTGTAGCAGTGCACATTATGATTAAGTTTCTGAGCAATGTATGTGTATAAAATGTATTTGTCAAGTTTTTTCATCTATTTTTCTCTCTCCGCTCAACTTTCAACCATAGATTCCTTTTATTGCTTATTTTGCTGAAATGTTTTCTTCTAAGAAATTGTTCGTCACACGCGAGTGAGGGCGAGTACAGGGTAAGGTAAAAGGAACGATACAAGAAGGGAAAAGAGTTTGTGAGTCCTTTTCTTGATTACCTGGAGGCAGTTGTGTAAGCAGCACTTATAAAAATATAATATATTTAGGTAGTTTTATAGCTTAAAGTAACTGTTGGACTTTGATCTGTATACTTTTTCGTTGTCCTCGGGTCTCCTAGTGTCCCGCACATTATGAGTTAGTTGAAATGTTCCTGCAAACTTTCTCCTACTTGATTTTGACAAGTAATGCCTACCTATATTTGATATATACTGTATAACTCTGTAACTCTGAAAATTATGTTATCTCTTATCTGATAAGGAAAGTAGATATTGTTGTGAATTACGTGATCTACAAAGTTTCACGGATGGATGTCCCTCAGGGGTTAGTTGATATGATATTGGCTGCTAAAATAAATAAACTTTGTTGGTTTCTGTATGGTCTTGCTCGGGTGGTGTGTGCTAATAAAATATAGGATAAGGTTTAAAAATTGGATAGTATATTCCTGTCCAAAGTTCATTGCTTCAGGTTTTTTACCAACATTTGATACGACACTAGAAATACAGTAGATAATGTCAATAAAATGTATAACTACATATATGACCACGATAAATGATAAAAAAATATTACCACAATTTCATAATCTTATGTTAATGTGCTTGGAGTTTCAACGGAAAGCGGAAGTGAAATCATAATGAAAAATGAATAATNTCATAATCTTATGTTAATGTGCTTGGAGTTTCAACGGAAAGCGGAAGTGAAATCATAATGAAAAATGAATAATGTGATGTGACTACTCACTACCTAAATGTCACATGGTAATTTTACAAAATATTATTATGACCCAATTTAAATGTAAAAGTCTGTCTAGTTTCCCGAATGACTGGGTTTAAAATTCACATTATATAATATATAGATAGGACATATACCTGACAAATCCATTTCACTACGACTCAAAGTCAATTTAAATGATAATCTGAACAGGAACTACCAGCCAGAGTTATAGCACCCGTATTTTTCCTGGCGTTACATTTCACTTTCAGCCACGCCGAATAAATAATAATATTTTCCCAGAATTCATGTAAATTACATTGTGATAAAGCACAAGCACTTTTGCTTTCCCATATTTCGCAACAAACAACCACATCATCATCATAGCCATCATCACCATTGTCATCATCAAGCCAATTCACTTTTTCCCTCTCTCTCGGTTCATCAATTTGCTTTTATAACACATTCTTGTTTCCTATCTCATTTGTTATGCATCCATTTACAAAGATTTACATGTTTTGGCATCACCAACAACAAGTTCACCAACCACCAACATGCGTCATGAAAAAACAACGACAAAAAACAACTAGCAAGTTGAATTGAGTCTCCATGCATAATAGTAATGCATTAACTTTTTTAGATACGTAATAACAATAATAATGAGCATGAAACTGAAAATGGCATCTCTTCTCGTCCTCCGATGATAATCTTACTGATGATTTGCATGTTATATAATGTTTCATCTATGTATTTACTTTGTTACTTCAGTGAATAAAAAAGTTATCATGTTTTGTTTTCGCATGAAAGTTTTTTTTGCCAGGATTAAGTATGTATTTTCAAGAGAGGAAAGCCTTTTAAAGAAAAAAGCATTTGCCATCATCACGCATAAACATATTTAAAAGTGCTAGCGTGCAAGCCTCTGGCTAAAAATACAAAATGTTATTAAACACACAATTTTAAAATGCAACTCTTAAATATGCTGAGGAAAAGACAACAGACAGCTATACGAGTGAGCCACCGAGACATGAACAGAGAGAAAAAACGGTATTTTTTCTATCTTTCTTCTTCCTAAGACATTAATTACACGTTTCACGCTTCTTTATGGGATTTCTTCTGCATGTTTTCTCCTTCCCACATAATGTTTTCAGGGTAAATGTGGATTCCACTTTCTCTCGTTTTTAGAGCTAGCCATCTTCTTCGCTCAGCTCAACTCCTTCCTTCCCTATAGCTCTGTCGTACTCTCATCATCACCTAAAAATGCTGACATTAAATATATACTTAATATCTACTCTGCCATCTTTTACACCGAAGATGCTTTAGAGATGTTGATGAAGGCACAGACATGCAAAATGTGTGTAGTGTAGTAGTGGGTTTAGCTAAACGAAAAGTAGATATGTTTAAGTAGCATCCTTTCCAGTTTACACTTTCTATTCTCCGCACTCCCAAAATGTATTATTATACATGTATTATGTAAACAATCGCATCTTAAGATATATACCGCCTCAAGTTTTCTTATAAAAGTAAGCACGAAAACGAAGAGACGCGAAAAAGTGGCGAATGAATTGAGTTAATGTAATGTGAAATTTGAGTTACGTTATGTAAACTGTTCCAGTCTTCTCCCTTGCATTCTTGTCATACCCTCAGTATTATTATTTTTTCTTTAGAGGAAAGAGAGAAAAAGGGATAGTGGTAATGAATGAAGAGATCCACAAGATTTCTTTCAGTTACTTTCCAGCGTTTTAAATATCTCCCTCTTCCTATTCTCTTTTTTTTGTTCATGATGATAGAAGAAGAATGAGAAGTGTGAGACAAAGCCGTAAGAATATATAAGAAGAAGTCGTTTCGGGGGTACTGCGGCTGCCACTACTGCTGTGCCATCATCATATTGTTTGTTGGAGTGCTGTTTATATGCTAATAATGTGGATACTAAAAAGAAGGAAGAATACACGCATTTCCCATTACGAACGAACGAAAAATGTGGAGGAATAAAAACGATGTGCCAAAAGATAGGGAAGCAGTATCCATCCCACTTGCCTCGAATACTGAATATTATAATATGCTTCAACTCAGCAGCACCGAGAGGAGCAAAGAAGTTGTGACATTCATCTTCCTTCTTACTTTTTATTCTTCGCGATCCCGCTTTCGCCGCCCAAGTTGGCTGCTTGCACACTTTGACTACAGATCTACTATTTAAAAATGTTTTGTGCTTTACTCATTCGTTCTATTATTACTATTATTATACTTACCAAGTACTGCTTATATACCACTTCGACTGACTACTATATGCTTTTACATTATTATTAGGTTCAGCTCTAATTCACTTCTTTCTTTCTTCACCATGAAAAAGATGGTCTAGCTATCTACTAAACATTACGATTATTACTACAGGCATCATTATTATTACTTGAGATTGCCCATATTATTTGTCTGCATTTTTCTTTCAAGAAGCAATGTGGTGCGAATGATCTGTAGCTTTTGCAATTTTAAAACTCTTATTCGCATGGATAAACAAGCTACGAGAGATAGTTGGCGTGTGAAAGCAGAGAAACCTCCAGCAAAAGCCGGAGATGATGCTCAAAGCAAAAAAAGAGTAGTGTGCATAGTTGAACATTATTCTCATTCTCATTTCCCTGCATAATGTACTGGTTACACTTGTTTGGCGTTTTGCTGAGAGTTTGGGTTTGAGCTTCCCAGGCCATGGGCAATGTACTGGAGGAATGCGTGGCCTGGAAGAAAACCTCCCTTCTTGAATCCATCTTTTTTTCTGGAAAATTATGCATTTCTTCTGGTGAAAATGTGGTTGTTTGGAATTGAAAGAGTTTTTGCCACATTTTCCACTCTTTTGGAGAGAAAAAGTTACCAATACACAGATATTAGGTACTTTTGATATGCGAAAGAGATAGTACATATTTCATTATGTTAAGTTATGATATGATCCACATTTTAAAAAAATGTAACGAACTGCCTCGTTTACCAGATAATATCTACTACTATAATATACTATGCCGAGGGGCATCAAGAGAAGGAAGGAGATTTTCATCGCTTTTTTTCTACGGCGGATTCAGGATGTGTTTTGATTTACACGAAAAAATAGTAGTAAGCAGTATGAATACTTATATATGTATAATATTATCATGCACATGAAAAGAAAAGCAAGTAAAATTATGGAATTTGGCTACCGCTAAACCCAACAGATTTCGAAAGAAAATATATATTTCCGAGAGAAAAAAGCAGAGTGAGAGGATTTTAGAAGACAATAAAACACTGGGCAGGAGAGGGAGGAGGAATAGAAAGTACGCATTAAAAGAATAAAAAAACATTTCCAGAGAAGTATAATTTTCCAGGCGATAATAGCTGTATATAGCATATCTGCAATACTGGACAGGAAAGCCGGTTTCACTTTTTCATCAGGAGGAGTAGTAAAAATATTACGCACTACACACACAATAAAAATATTTTTCCCTGCTAAAGTTATTACTCCCATCCGTTTTACTTATCACGTGTATTATCGTCATCGGCTTGTACATATAATATTTAGTTACGCAATGCTATCAGCACAGCGGAATCGTCATCATCAACATCGTCGTTCTACCATTTTGCCATAAAAAGGCTTACAAGCCTAGTGTGCTTTTGACATTTCCTACAATAATATTTACGTGTGTGCATGTGTGTGTGTCGCGGATACTGATAGGAATACCGATTTTTGGAGGATGTTCATGTATTATTATACCCGGGCTACGCACCAACGCACCATGCGGGATCACATCTGCGTTCGGTCTTGCGTCGACAATAGTCGATGATGGCAAACTATTACACTGGAAAAATGATACATATTATTGTCGATTTGTATCTTAATGGTATCCATATGGCTTCCGAATACGAACAAATGTAATCTATTCACGTAAATTGCGATTGCGAATGTGCATTTTTTTTCCTGTGACATTGCACGTTATTGTGATGTGATCCACTACGTAACCTTTTTTACTGTTGTGCAAGCACCATAATAATAGAAACCAGGAAAAAGAAGAATAAAGAGGGTGTTCCTCTCTGTTGGTTATACAGAATATATATCATTCATTTCATTATATTCTGAGCTCTTGCTTAATCTGTGAGTAAGATAGCTTTGATCATCATGGGATGAATGACATGGGATGATCAGCTCAAATTGCTTACATTCGGGATACAAAAGATAACATTATAAAGTTACATACCAGAAAGGAATGTATTCACTAAAAAACAGAAAGTGTTATCCCATCCAGTATAGATATATATCCTATTGTGATTTTCATGTAGCACTTCTTAATAATAATAATACCATCATGGATCTGATGATCATCATTCTTTATATATTTTCCCATAGTCATGGCATGCCACAAACTCCCAATAGGAAAATAACCCTACTATTCCTGCTAATACTTACCCCTCCTGTGTTCCCAAAACTGGTTTGAGTTACAAAGAAAATATCAATCAATCCAACATTCCAGTGACAGTCATGCGAGAGATTTGGCAAGGGTTCACTTTTCTTTTCCTTCATGTGGAAAAGTACCATCTTTACTGTTTTCAGGATTCTAATAATATGATCCACGCACATGGAGCTGTCTTTGGTGGTTTTAAAAAGGAAGCTTGAAAAAGATATTTCTGCCTATATGGCCTATGGTATATTGTCTACCTGCACCACAGGAACAAGAACAAAACGTTGCAACTGTATTGCAGCGTAGTTTCTTTACTATTAAATACTCAGATGATGCGTTTTGCATGAAGAAATGAAGGAAAAGTAATAAAGGCTGATCAAGCCAACTGTGAAACAGCAGCCATCTCATCATCATCAGTCGCGCCAATACAATATAGTTTTTACATTCAGGTCTGTAAAGCTTCTCAAAGCAAATTTTACTCCACCAGACCACAAATATCTGTTAAAAAATCCAACCCAAGCCTCTCTTCAACGTTTACATTTTACTGCCAAAAACAAAAATGTATGTCCATTCACTAATATCAAGCTGAGATGTGTATAGTTTTGTTTGTTTCTGCTTTCTCGTATTATTAGGTAGAAACGGTGCATATGCTCGGCTCATTGAGAGAAAAACTGCTTGGGAACATTTTCAACTTTTTGTATATATGACTTTTCTATGTGTGCTTTGCATGGAAGGAGTATGAGAACAGCAGGGAAAGGCTTAAGAAAGAAAGGCGATTCTTGGAAAAGAGTTGCTGGTTATACGTAACGTTTTTTTCTTCCTAAAAAAGTAGCCAGCTGAGTTGCATGACTTTTCAAACAATGAAACGGCCATGGAAGAATTAATGTCGCAGAACTAACATTCAGCAATTTTCAGCTTGCGTTTTGAACACATTATTCCAGCCTATATGTGACTTTAACTGTTATTGAGATTGGTGGTGGTAATTTCCCGTGAAAATTTATGTGGAAAACTACTCTCTTTTGCCCGGCCTTTAGCTATACGTGTTATACTATTTCGACTTTTGTCAGTTTGTGTATGCCTATCCGAAAAAAAGAAAATATTTTTACTGGACTGGATTAAGTACGGTGGACGAACTTTAAGTAAAGTGGTGTCGTTGGAAGAGAAGGAAGGACGATAATGAACCTTGTGTCATTTTACGCTGGTGACCATGACTGTTCGTCGTCTGTGGCTAATTTTCAGTTTCCACATGATGACAGCTTGGACGACACAGGAAGTCCAGTTCAAATCCAAACCTTTTTATTACAATTGTACGCATGGAAGAATCAAATAATATATTTACCTAGACTGTTTTTGAATTTCGAAATAGTTTAGTTACATATTCCTAAAAATACTTTTCCTGTTATTTCCTTTCATCTTCCAAATAATTTGTTTGAGCCGCTTTCAAGAATGATAATGCTAAAAGGGCCTGTTTTATATGTATGGGGAGAAATAATTCATTTGATATGGGCAGTACCCTAAACAAAAACAGGATGTTTTACCAATTTTACCAATCTTAAAGTCAAATCAGTTGGGTAAATATTATGAACACCACACCAACCACCACCACCACCATGAACGCTATCATAACGCATAACCATTTTCAAAGCAATATACAACAGGAGACTAGCAGACCATACAAATAGTATCATCATTGATAAGTGGTTTCGTCCATCCAACCGTTTTGAAGAAGAGCATTATTCAATAAAAAAGATCAAAGTGAAAATGTACAAATTCTTTTTTCCTGTAGGACCCTCCCCCTATAAACAGAAAATGTAAATGTTAGTCATTCCATTTCGTTTTTTACAACCACGTACCTATGTATACATATATGTATGGTCCATGGCTTATTCCCTGGTCCAGTGAAATAAAATATGAAAGTTTTCTCCACCACTCCCCCTCAGTCCCCTTTCTTTCCACATATTATGTATGCCTGCCTACATGCTTGTACTTTCACATGTCATACATTGCCGATTTAAACCAAGTCATTCAAGAGGAAAATATTTCAACATTCACATCTCCAATTCTATTCACAACTAATTCTACTTCCCTGGAAAAATAGTTGCACTATATTGTATGTAGGTATTCCTTTACAAATACTCATACTGACACAAGGAGCAATTTCACTTTTCAAAGGAATAAAAAACGGGTGAAATGGAATCATGTGGTGGTCTACCTCGTCTCATGTACATTTACGCAGTGTGTGTGAAAAAGTAAACGGAGAATTGTGCAAAGGTGGAATGAAAGAATTATTTTATTATTTTACTGCTTTTGTTATTATTACGCATCAAGTTTCCTATTCCATTTTTATTTTCTCGGATCTGGTAATATACATAAGGTGGGGTAGAAACTGATGCGTGTACACCACTCGCCCGGGTGTACATTCATGAATACACTCCATGTTGGCTGGTTTGTCGTTGATTCAATATAAATACGTCCGTGTACATATTTTCTGTATTTTTTTTTCTTTTATCTCCATAATATGCTTCTATTCCACTACTAGCTTCGTTGTTACTTGAAAAAATGTCAGTTGTTTTCTGGGAGGGCGCAATCACAATCCCATCATTACTTTCGTTTCCATAAAATTTCGGATTCCATTTTCTGTTTTTCTCTGTTGCTCTCTTTCCTTTGTTCCTCCTATTATATTTTTTCACCCTATTTCAAAAAGCCGAGCCGTATATTTCTTTCTTTCTCTTTAATAAAACGGCCGTGACTTTCCCCTCTTACCTATCACCTTTGGCCACATGCTGACATCGCTATAAAAGACTTGTGCCGTTCTCTTTCACAGTTAACTACTCAACTACTTTATAGAGAATGCTGCAAAAATACTGTCATCCAGTTATATATATATTTGTCATCTTTCCATCCAGACTCATAAGTCGAAAGTCTCTTTTTTGTTAACGTAAAATAACTTTATGGTAAATAGACAAAGTGGAATTAAAGCCTCTATTCCAATATCTAGTTCAACATTGACATGTACATGTGGATATGGATGTCAATATGGTTTCGATGATTGTAAAAAAAGAAAATGAGATTTCAGATTACATCCTTTACAAAAGCAAAGAGGCAAAGATTTCACCACTTCAAAGCTCTGTAGACTGCAAAATAACTTGATACCGAAAAATCAGAAAAAAAGTTTATGCCACCACTACAATCAATTGCACAAAGCGTCAATTCTATATCATAGCATGATAAAAAGTGCTATTTATAGTTGCAGCTTCCAATTCTATTCTGCTGAAAACAGAGATACAAAAATATTGCTATGTCGCAGCAATTTTCAGGAAACAGGTCAAGTCAAGAGTGAAATGAAATATTAATCTTGTGATTTGTTGTTCTCCCCAAATATTTATTTGAGACAGTCTACATATACGAACGAATACCTCCTTTTGGGAATTTCCTTTCAAAATCTCTCTTGTTTCATTTTGCTATTTATAGTGGCAAATTTTTTGCCCATTATAATATCAGAATGTTACAAAAAATGCTTTTATCGCTGTACAAAAATAAATGCAGATTTTATTTATTTTGTTTTTGAACAAAACGATTACATGCTCGACATATTGCAGACTTTTTTTAGGATTTCCAGAGATTTTATTTCACAATTGTCATTTCCGTAGAATCCCTGTATTGTAGAGACACATATTTTTCCTGTGTATAATGAGAAGCCTGTGAAATACCTACATACATATATATGTATACTTTGTGCATTTTCCGGGTTACATCCAAAAATGAAATACGCATTAGATCTCATAATGTTTATGATTGTGTAACAATGGGATACGTTTACAATCATAAAATGCATAACCGTAATGTGGAGTATCCGACCACCCAAAGTGCAAAGTACAGGTTTTTGCCAAAAAAAAAGTCTGTCCTTTTGTACTATAGATTATGTTACTGTATAACAACCACGGGATGAAAGTTACACTTTCTCAATAGAAAATAGGTATATGGTTTGGTATATGTTGTGACAGTAATATAAAAATCATCACTATTGTCTTTTGTGATTCATGTACGTATAAAAAAAGTCATGAGTTCTCTGGCCACAGGAACAACATCTCATAAATAACTTTTGCATCATGCTTCACTGACTGGAATATGCATTCTTCCTAAGAAAGTAAATTTCTTCTTCTTTGCGTGTGCATTTACTGATACATGTTAAGGATCTATCTACCAATAAGTATCTCTTCCACAAACATTTTCAAATAAATGTGTTATCCAGTTGAGTTAACCCTTTCCAAAAAAGGAGGAAAGTTTACTGTGCAAGTAGGACACGAAGATGAGACGAAAGACGAATACAGAAAATTGCGCTACTTCACATACTCCTTCTTCGTGGAGTACAAAGAATTATGTACATTTTTACTATGGGCATCATGGTATCAGAGAGCAAGAGTAGTTATTATTTTTGTATGGCAAACAGAAAATCGACAGAAAGGAATTCCTATAAACAGTTGTTAAAGTCATAAATGTATATTATGAGATATACTTACTTGCTTTACATTGCGTGTATTTTTAGTAAGGGAAATGTCTGATAATTTTATAATTCCTATCTAACATACTTATCACATCGTGATTTCTTGTGTGCTTTCATGTGTTAAATATTCCTAAAATCTTTATAAATGTCATTATTCAATCTTACATAAACCTGAAGTCGAACCTGCTTACGTCAAGTTATTATATAAAGGTTACATAATATTTATTAATTGAATAAATGGTCGAGTTTCACAGTTTCAATCTTTTAATTTACAGTTTAAGGCGATCATTTATATTAAAAGAATTATACAACTGTAAAACGTGAGGCAAGAGTAACAATAAGGTTGGGTTCAGTTTAGATCGTAATTAAATACACTGGGGTATACAAACCTATTCTCTTTCACTTAAGGACATATTCTGGAACTATTGGAAGGTCCTTGGTTCGTCAAGCGGAGAATATTCCTTTAACAAGAAAATGAACACGATACAAGGTATCTTAACTCAAATAACTGGGATGGATTGTGGATGAGATATTGTACGACACAATGACAGCGCGCGTATACCAATCCAAGCGGAAACGTTAATTATAACAGCCCAAGAGATAAATAACTCGATCGTGATGATGAGAAGTATGTACTCTCATTCATGTATGCACGCATGAATATCTCGCTTACCCCGCATTCCTCGGAGTGAGTTCCCAGTAGCACAACTCTAATTTGTATCCTTTCCTGAGAGCACCAAGTTTGTCTGGCTCTTGCTATTAATAATAAGCTTTAATAGTGCGGAACTCTTGTATCGCCATTACCATTCTCCTCCTGTTTATATACTAACAAGCTATAATAAACCATGCTTGCTTGCTTTCCTGTGCGCTCTATATTACAGTTTAGCCAGAAGCACTTTATCAACGAGAGTCTCTTGTCATGTCGTGCTGCTGTCTACTTGTGCTTATTAGACCTAGCGACCGTATCCCTAAGGCGAAGACCCAGAGACACTATCAGAGAAAATCGCGAGACAGCTAGATTTTCTTTTGTAAATTTTCTCGAGAAACAGTTCACTTGTCCACAAACTGAACTAACCAAAAGTGAACGGATCGCGATAATGACTATGATTGTGAAGAAACTTCGAAGCAGATCATTCGAAACTGAGGAAAAGGGGAAACTATAATAACAGAACGGTCAAAATATACATTGTCTAAAGAAAGTAACGCTCCAGTATGCACTTTGTTTCTAGTAAACGTGTATCGTCTACTTATAACGATGAGGTAAATCATTATTACATAATATTCCAGCCTGGTTGACAACCACCTTTGAAATTAAACGCACATCACCTTATGGCCATCGCCATACTTCCATCAGACATGGAAATAATGGAAGAGAGCGTTGACGTGTAAATTATGTTGCTCTCGGAACACTTGTGGTGTTGAAGGAAACGACTCGAGCGAAATGAAACTTTAGGAGAACAATCTTTATCATTATCATCATCAAGTGTTAGTTGGAGAAAGCATGGTGAGTAGAAAGTGGGAGGAATGTTTCAAGTATTAGGACAAAGGCAAACGACGACTGGACGAATATAAAAAATGTCATGAGAGGATCAAATTTGGAAAGTCTGAGTGCGATACAATAAGTTTCAAGTTTTTCTCCGAATAACTTTTGCTACTTGGCTTTCCCTATTGTTGACTGACTAACATAATATACAAATTCGCCTCGGAGAAGAGCCTCCCACATATAAACTTTTCGCCCGCTTACTGCTACTTAATTTTCTTCAAGTACACACGCACGCCCCCATACATACTATGTAATTCGCCCAACTGCCGCACTAAGCAAGGGTATAGATCAATACATGGCACTAAGTAATATCAATACAAGGAGAGGGGTACCTATGTATGTATCCACTGCACTCCTCCTGGTGAAAGTGATATACAATAATTATTATCACTTTTCTGACAAAAGGAGAGAAGAAAATCCTCCTATTGTTATGTGTGTTTGGTCGATACACCTATATGAAAACAATAACCTGCTTTCACGTCATCGTTGGCATTGTCCAGTAGCAAAAGTTTGCTTCTTGCCTCACAAAGCCAAAGTTACTGGGATAAACCAAACTGTTATCGTATTGTTGTCTTCCTTTTGTCATCAATTGTCTAGAAAATACGGGATGATAACGGCTCTCAGACAAGTGTTCAAGCCCAAGTGTGTGACAGCAGCGGAGATTCTTACAAATGATATGACACAACCGAAATAATTATATGATAAATATTCCCATTATGTGTATTGGCCAAGATCCAACCTATCAACATAATCTGTAACTGTCATTCTCATCTGCGGCACAGGGAATAGACTTTTTCATCAACGACAGCAATAATTAAGTGTACGGAAATTGTCATTGAATTATTCCTCACATTAATGTGCGGTTTGACACTGTACCAAACAACATTATTTTTGGAAATAACGTTACGCCATCTTCTATTCGTTGTTACTGTAAAGAAATGCAGCATTCCATTGCAGTTCATTATTACGGAAACGAGTGGAAGTGCGCGCTTGTGAAAGCTCGAGATAGGTGACCACATGACTGCATGCACGCGATGTTATTGACACGACGTCCTCTAGAAGAACTCGCTCTTCTTGCTATTTGCGGTGTTGTAGTACGCAGAGACCAACGAGTACGACACTTCATTTGTAATTCATATCGCATTTTTCTGTGTTTCTCGCCACAATTCCTACTAATTTGTCTTTTCCCTCATCACCTTCCCCTTTTCCTTCCCCAACAAAAACGTGTTGTTAGCTTTAGTTTCGTCGTTGCATTCGAATTCCCGTCCGTGTCTCTCCTTTTCTTTCCTTCATGATGACAGCCTTTTTCAATTACTGTCAAACCCTTATGTGCCTTCATTTCATCAACATCATCATCTCATCTCTGCTTTTCCTCTCACGCTTCCTTTTTCTCCCTCAAGGAAAGGGGCCCTGGGGACTCTTCACCAATTTCACAGTATACCCACCGTTACTATTTATTTATCCAGAAAAATCTGGGCACGCCAACGCACATAATAAATATGTATATCAACCAGGGCATGGAGATTGTTAAAAGAGTAAAATTCACACTTGCAAATGAATTTCTCCGCGTCATCACATAAATGATGCATCCGTGAAAGCATGCAGTAATACCCATGCTTATATATTTTGCGTAGGAGAAAGTTACAAAAGACAAAAAAATGTTTGCACGCCCAGATGTTTCCAGTGAAAACATCATATAAACTATATGCTACCTACTACTACCAGCCCCCGATGTATGCTAATTAGTTTACATAATGACAAATTCCATGACAAGAGGAAAAAGTAGGGAACCCGGAATGGAAAACTTTTGAAGCTACCTCCGTTTTTTCATACTGGTCCTATAATAACCGCTTTGCTTAAAAATAACTTGTATTGTTACGATGTAAATATGTATGTGTATATAAATACATCAGGGCATAAATAGATAACTGTATAGACAGTTTACATAATTAATGCAACTGCTCAACTTTCCCCATTAATTTTCCCAGACAGATACAATACAGTATCATCATTACCATCGCCGTGATGATCGCCAATGTGAGTTTTTAAGAAGCAGCTAGATATAAAATATTTGTACTGTTATTTATATATATATATTATAATATCCTATGAAAAAACTAATGCAAATTAATTTATAATTTGTATGCCTTTAAATAAAGAAATGTATTTAGTAATATGTATAGCTTAGGTCTTCTAGATTATTAGTTAGCTAGCATGTAAATGAGGCGCTGAAGATTGATACGGATACTAATCCATTTGGCATGACAAACCATCAAACTCAGTCAAGGATAAAATATTCTAAATTCTAATCCACTATCTTCCTTTAAAAAAGATAGTTGACTCCTTTGAGAAATATGAAATACTAATTTTCTCGGTTGACGAGTGACTTGTTTTTTAGTAGCAAGGGAGAATAATGGCAAAACAAGCTTCATTTTTGGTATGGGTATAATTTCTTCATTATATTTTCTTATTTTACACCATCACCCTTATTCACGCACTAATTAATGCACAAGTCAAATAAAAAGTCGTGCAGCACCAACTTTGTGTTCATGAACCTGAAAAAACTTATTGAAGAAATATATTACAATAAGGGAGACGAAAGGGAAGAGATGAGGTAATTCCCTGCTGGAATAAATGAAGAAAGCAAAAAACTCGATTAATCAAGTCTAAACGTAATTATGACAAGAGTGTTCTTGAAATGGGTTGAAGACAAAAATACATACAAGTAGTTATATACAAAAGTACAGTGTATAGGTAACCTATCAAGACAGCGAGCTGCATGAAAGAAGGAAAGAAGTAAACTAAAAAATTAAACAATTTTTATATTTATAGCTGGTACTTTCCCAGTTTAAAAATATTTTTGAGGGGAGCAGAATACGAATAAATAATATAGAAAAGAGGGAAGAAAAGTCAGTCGACAATATTTAGCATTCTAAAGGGAAAAAGTGGAAGTAGCGTCACCAAAAACTGGAGAATGATATCTCTCCTTGGAGAAGCAGCAGCAGCCACCTCACCACTTTTTTCTTTCCTTGTCAGCACCAAATGCCTTGCCAAAGTTAAGCCAACCAAGCCAACATCACGATTTCCTCCCGTGCCCGAAAGAGTTGCGTGTGTGGATGGTTAAATGCAGTGGTAGTAGTAAACTCGCGTTGTGCTCGGTTCAGCTTGAAAATTGTAGTAAACCTCATAAATCTGGATGCGTTCTATTCATAAATTCAATTCTGAAATTCTACATTAGGACGATGACTTCTTTTTCTACCAAAATAGCAAAACAACAAAAGGAAAACTACTTACTATACTATTTATTTGTATTGCATTACAACAACGGTGGAAAAATACATAACCATTTTCAGAGTGCCAGACCGATTTGGTATTGTGTACACAAACTGTGTAATATTTATGTACATAAATGAAAAAGAATATCTTTATTTGCCGTTGTTGCTTTCTCCATCGTGAATGTGTTTGCATTCGCGTACAGTGAAAACAAAAGAGATGTCTGCTCTTTCTATTTTCACTGCCGGTGCTGCTAGGTTATTTTTGCGTGGTCTTCTTTCTTCTCCATTTTGACAAAGTAAGATATTTTTGACTTTTGATATTAGAAACACGTAGCGTTCATAATTTACGGCTGTTGTGAGCTCCAGTTTATCACACCAGCAGCAGCATGAGAAAGAGAAAAGAGTAAGTGGACCGTTGTTTTGTTACACAAACAACGAAGCATAACAAACGAAAGCACATGGTCAAAAAATGTTTCTTTTTCTCCGAATCTAGTTGAAAATCAGTGTACAGAAAAAATGGGTATAGGAATGTGCAAAAAACAAAAAAGAGAAAAATGAGCGAATGAATTGGATGAGAGATTTTTAGAGCAGGCAAGCAAGTAACCGAACAAAAAAATGAAATTCCGGAGTATTGTGTAAAAGTAGTAGAGAAAATCACGACAATTTTACTTTTAGTTGAACATTACTCCATTCCAGAGAATTTTTAAAGAGTAAAAAATCACTTGGGAAGTCAGCCTTTAATGTGGACAATAAGAAAAAATATGAAAAAGCGGGAGTTAACGCAAAATTTGCGTAGCAGTCTATGCCACACAAATTGTTTGAAATTGCCTGAAATAATATTACGACAGCCAGTTCTGTTCATTCAGTTTCGGGGCACATGGCCGAATATTTTTTCGGCAAAGTACTGAAATGCTAAAAATATCTGGCTAAAAGTACTCTTTGACAAAACAGAACCAGTTATTCAATGTACATTTTTTTATTTCAGCTTTGACGTTTATTCTGTTTGCCTAAAAATGTTGTTTAAACACCCGGAAACATTGTTTAATAAACTAATATCTAATGCAAAATTTATCCCAAATGGTTTTAGTATTGTATATGAATGACATTTTTGGTATAATAATATACATTAAGAATAAGAGGAGTGTGCTGCTGATGTTGTGATTTTCTAATATTCACATTTTCCATGAAATGCAACATAGTACTTTCAAGACAACAGCTAACAAGTAATAATAATAATACAATGTGTCTCTTTCTGCTGTTGTTCATGCATTTCTAAAAGAATTCATGTTTTTCAATAAAATGAAACCAAGCTTTTATTGCATTTGTACAAAATGAAGGCAGCTATGTTGTAAGTGTGATATAACTAGCACAAATTCACTCACTCACACATGCCTCATGATGTCACCCTCCATAGCCATAGATGGAAATAAACGCCCGCATTTATTCACATATAAAATGGCGAGAGCAGAAGCGTCGTGTGCCATCGTGGTACCCGTTTCCCCGTTATTCCAAAAACTTTCACCCAACCACCATAATATAGCACCAGCAGAACAGATAAAAAGCGGAACAAAGTTACACAACAGAGGCAAAAACTGTACAATTTTATTGCAATTGTATGAATTATGTTCACAACATGTTGAAAATTTCGAATAACATTGCAACATCTGACTGTCACTGCTTTTCACTGCAGAAGAAAGCAGTGATAACAGCAGTTGTATGTAATACGTGTAGATGTACTTGTATGAACTACATCAGCATCTCTCCAGTTTTAAAATTCACATTTCAGAACGATGTCCCTGGAGTTTGAGATCGCTTTAGTTGTTGGATATAAAGATCAAATATCGTTTTTCATAATAGGCTATCAGTTATATAGCATAGGTTTGATGGAAATACCTAGTACGGATAGTGACGCCACCAGAAGCCCAGTCGCAGCCTATTTTCAATTTCCCTTTTCGTATATAAAGTTTTAATCATTTTTGGATGGAATGGTTTACATTTCACATTTTCACAGAAAAGTTAAACATCAACAGCTGTAACCCGGTTGGAATTACCTGGAAGACATCGGAGAAATAATTCACAGTAAACTATATTGTGAAATTGAAGTATACTTGTTCTTTTCTAAGTGGAAAAGGATTTGTCGTAAACAGGAAATTAACATAGGGCCCCCAGAAAACACGCTTATCATTGGCTTATTTAATCAACTATCTAGTATTTTTGCAGAGTGAACGCTTCAAAACAATTCCAAGAAGATTTGCTTGTTACGAGAAGCATATATATCAAAATATTTATTTTTAATGTGACACATCACCACATGCACGTGCTGTAGAAAAAGATGAGTGCGTTAGAGCACTTTCACCACACATATTTCCTGTTTATGTGGAGTTATAACATGTCGTAATAATTGCGTGTGTGCGTGGTTAACCAGAAATGCGTCTTGGGAAGAAGCGGAAGGAAGGAAAAGTCATCATGAGGAAATGGAAACCTTCGTTCCATTCATTTTTATCTCATTTCATTTTTTTCTTCCGTCAAGCCAATGTCAATTTTTGATGTTACATGAAGCATATGCCTATATCTAGCCTCCCCCACAAATATATTTTAATATACTTTATGCATATCACTCGCGCACTCACAGCAAGTACTTTTACTCGGAAAAGCTTCTCATATTGTGTAGTATGGACTACTGCTGTGCACTCCCCTAACAAATTTTCTTGGTATTCATCATCATCCACACTCTTCATAGTGCACATTTTTCTTCTTTTTGTGAATACTCCAATCCAAACTTGTGCACAGTCAGTACCCCCTCGTCATTTCTTCTAATATAATTTCTGCTGCGTTCCAGTCCAGAAATTCGTTGCAAGTTCTCTCTGCCTCTGCAGACACCAAACCACCCTGCGTGCCTCTTCATTAGTAGTAGTTTTCTTTTGCTAACTACTCAACTTGGTTTTCACTTATATAAACACATACAAAACCATCAAATATGTATACCTATATATGAAATAGAAACGCAACCAGAACATTTTTGATTGAGAGGAAATATTCTCAACGGAAACTTTCCAAGAGAAGAAATACGAGGGGGTGTAGAACGAACAGAAAAGAGAAAAAATATAGAAATGTTTTACTCCGCCAAACTAAGAATGCAGACGAATGACTTCCTGGAATGTTTGTATGGACCATGTGTGAAATTGTCTTTTATATCAGCAACTATGTACATTTTAGATATGTGCACATTTTCTACCAAACTATTCTGTCCCTTCTGCTTTCTGATCATCCAGCATTTAATGGAAAATGACAGGCTCAGGAAGGCACAAATAACAATCTTTTTTCTTCCGCTACTACTGCTGCCTGGTTCCCCTCACTCGCTACACTTGCACACGTTATTTTCAGCACTTTCCCTTTCTGGTGAAAATTTCTTAATAATATTTTCTCAAATAGAGTTCTTATTTATCTTATGTATTGCGCGTTGGCGTATACAAGGCATGTTCCTATATGCGTCACACGACAGCGTGCAAAAAATCCGTATTTTACGTTTGGAACTACTCTATCTCAATTTAATCACAATGTGTGCTGCCTCGCGCGTGTTACTTTACTAGTGTTTTCCAGAAAAGGTCTGTAGGTAGACATTTTCAGTTCATTTCTCAATATTTTTCATTGTGACACGGCAAAAATTTAATAAAGTTCAACATCAATCAATAATGGTAAAAGTTGGGATCTAGGATGCTGGATGAAAAGCGGTATGAATAATGAAAACGTATGTTTGCAAATGTAGTCATAAATAAAAGCGTGTGTAACAGCTCTGCTGTCGTGTTGATAGAACGGACTACGATGAGAAGAACAGGGAACATAGGGAAATGGCGTTATATATTGCATCATCAGTCACAACGTCAAGTAGATCACGGTTATGATATCACACACATTATATTACCCCACCACCTACTTCGACGAACCAACACCAAGTTTTGGTGACCTGATTCATTTTCAGGCACGACGACGTTTCCAACGGCGGTTCTTACCCCTTTCCCATATTTTCTGTAGAAGTGAACTCAAAATATAAAAAAACTACATTGAACGTCAGGCACGTGTGGATTAAAAAACAATGGTAGTGGTGGAACCGTAGAGCCCAAGCCCAACGAGGTGTTAAATAATCGGAAAAGTATACCAAAATTCGCTTTTCCTGTTCTCACAAGAATCATGTCAACTTTTGTCGTCACTTTGCTTTCACTTTCCGAGAACATTTTCCAAGAATTCTTTATAATATTGTGCCATGCTTGTCTGCGTTCTTTCGACAACAATGTTTTCGCATATTACCAACAAATAAAGTTTTTTCTTCATCTTTTGCTGTTCCGGCTGCCTGAATTGCGTTTGCAAAAAAGAGAGGAACAAGTGAGGAAGTCACATTTTTTCTATCTAACTGAACATCAACAATGCATGTAGGTATAGTGTATAGTAAACTCAATTCAATGCGTGACCAAATCCAATATATGAAGATAATATTACAATTCCCTTTTATAAATCGATTTTATAAACCACTCTTTTCAGCGGAAAAGAATTGCAGTGTTAAGCATATTGGGCATATATAGGATCTAAAATTACAACTTTCCCTGGTGGTGGTGGTCGATGGTCCCGGCTATTATTGTTATTATCATTGGCTAACAGCTGCCATGCAATGTTGCTCCAACAAAGTTTTTTTTTGCTTGTACTTTGTCTTTCTCTTCTTTAGTGTGCGCACATATATAGGTACATATTATATAATATTGCTTATGCATGGTATAGGGATGAAAAGAGAAAGGGCCAACAAAGGAGGAAAAGAATTGAACAATATATTATATTACATGTCATCTCCGATCGTTTACAGTGTCCTCTTCAACATGATCGTCTTGGCTGCTTCATTCCTCTACTAGCAGCGAGTACTAAACGCGTACTAGTACATGTGGTGTCGTTGTCGCTCGCTGCAACATCAAGTCACCATTTGATTTTCAAAGAACTCGTGTGTCACTTTTACTACTAGTTGTTAGTTCGGTAGAAAGAAAGCTGAAAAAAGTTCGTGCCTTATCTTTCCAGTATCACTTAACAATAAAAGTTAGCTGTTTGAATAGACACGCTTTATATTCACCAAGACGCATTGAAATTGCTTTAGTCAGTGTACGAATAAAATTGTCGTTTACTTGAAGTTAGAAACTTTTCGGTTTCCCTGCATATTTAATAGGATATTATCTCTTTTCTTTATCGAAGCAGGTCAGTGGTATTATTCCACCTGATAATTTATATATACATACATGTATACTACTACTAGTAGTAGACTTATCCTAGCTCTTTTTTGCAAATTTTAAGCACATGATGCACTGATTAAAATTTAGTTAATTTTACACCCACGAACACAAATTAATATCTTCCTACCCACGCATGGACTTACTTTTTTTGAAAATGCTAACAATGTATAACCTTACATAAAGGACGTTTTACTCGTAATGAATGTGTTGCGTAACATCAAATAACCCCTATGTGGTGTGTTATGTTGTCACCGACCCAGTGGCTGACTGAATCCAGTGAAAGAGTTATGGCTTCGCCTATTTCTGGTAGTCTGCGTGAAATTTTGTGTGTTTAGAGTCTTACAGACTGTAAGTTACAGTCAGTTTCATAAACCTGGTGAATGGTACACATTCCTCTCTCGTGTGGTTCACAGCAATAATAAATATATCCCGTTCCAATTATTTACGCTGCCTTTCCTGTCAAATAAGCTACTGGAAATGAGGGCTTCATTGTCAGTTTTGTCACTAAATTAGAGTCTAATAGGAAAGTACTTCTAAATAATATCAACAGTAGGGCAAGTTGGAAAACATAGTAAAACTGTACTAATATATGCATTCATGAATGAAGTATCGCAACGTTGGATCTCCTTGTTGTGTCTCAAGCACATTTCGCAGTGTCAACGTCAACCCGTTCACTACACACCAAACATGCATAAATGTATGAGGATGAACAATCATCCTGGTGCTTTATCATTGTTTGATATAATAATAATATGTTGTATATTTCTGCAATGAGATACATAACCACGTCCAAACAATGTTGTATTGATTTTTAGCACAGAGCGCCAGCTTTTTTGTGTATAGAACAAAACGAAACATTATATACGACACAGGGTTGATGAAATAGACATTGATGTTTCCCACTTTGCTGCACACATTTTATGTTCTGCAAGCAATAAAAAGTTTGTTGTATGACTCAAGTTTTTAAAAAGTTTCCCAGTTCTGGATCATTATTTGATGCTCACTTTTTCCTATACATAGCCGTTTCGTTGTTTGCTTGGGAAAGCGGTATTGGTGAGATCGAGATGGAAAATATGACAGAATGCATGTATAGGTACGGGCATATATATACGTGTGAGGTGAGCACATAAACTTGCAGTCTGTGGAAATGGCGAGATGGCTATGTACACAAAACTTTATTGGAATTTCTCTCGTTTGCTGGTGAACTGATCCGGTGAAAAAGACAGATTATCCATTTTAGGCAGTAAACAAAATTGAAGGTAAAAGTGGGATAGAATGAAGTAACAGAAACTGTTGTCAACCTGGTCCTTACATAACAAAGCAAACACGGGTGATATAGGAAGAATATTATGCTGTGGGACGACGAAAGGTAGGTATAGAGGACGTCGACAGGAAAGAAAGAACAAAGAGAGTAGTAGGAGTAGGACATTTCCCAAAGGGATCGTCATTATTAACATTGTCATGTCGTTATCTTTTTTGTGTACTGGTTCTGTTGTCACAGGAAGATTTGGTTTACAAGGTGTGGTGGTAGCATAAAGCTGTTATTATTATTATTATATGAGGTGATCCAGAATATCACTTCACTTTATTAAGCTCCCGGGTGAGCCACCAAGTGAGTCACCTGGCTGACTGGAAAAAATACACGCATGCACACGCGCATTTTATATGATTGTGACTAATAACACCAGTAGCAAAAACTATATCTTTCACATCTCTTCTAAACATGCAACAGCTGAAGAACTGGAATCTGATGGCGTCAGTAGCTCATCATTGCAATCACATCATCATAAGAAAAACATAAAACTCAGTCTGTGAAAAGCGAACTTCCTGGTCGCACATTTCTGTTTGTTCCTTTTCTCTAATGAACAGTTTCGTTTTTATCGCTAGTATTATTTTTTTGTAATAAGATATTGTTAGATCAATACAATAGAAGGCACATCTCATGTTACCCTTTTTAGTGTCATATTCATTTTTACAGTAGGGATATCATGTGGTATGTAGCATGTCATTCTTTTCACATGCCATACTGCATTTGTGCATACGGAAGCATTCCTTATAGATAGGTAGTTGTTCGATAAGATAACCAACCGGTATGCATTCCTGATGGATTTGTTGATATTGGTGTATTGTTTTACTTGGTTCGTACTATTTTGTCATACGATTGGATTTGCCCAAGTTGGCAGATACCAGTTATGAGTCACCAAGAAATTTCTCAGCTTTTACTACTGACGTTGTAAAATTCCTAAAACAAACACGTACTGCACTAACAGTTGTCGGTATTACTATAGTCGTAGTCTTTGCATGCATGAAGGGGTAACTGACACATTTGGAAAATCTGCTGATTTGATGATATGTGTGACGGCATCAACGTGAGATTAGTCCAGTTATCTCTCTCTTCCTCACTGTTTCATTAAACTACTTTAAAAGTACGTACTACAAGCTCAATCCCATCATCACTATCAAATTCGGTATATCATCATCATTTCCATCACATCATATAAAAACCAATGTATTCCATCTCATCTGCTAATGCACATCCTCATTGAGTGTTTGGCTGTCCAACTACTATAGTGGTTTTAACTACATGGTCAACTGCATCCACTCCTACTCCCTCTTTTACAATCCACAAGGATGATATGATATGGCCGCACAACCCATTTCATTTAATTTCTGACTGCCACCAAAGCCCATTTCATTTCCATTTCTATTTCACACTCAGCACTATTTGGGAATGCCTTCTTCAAAAGGGTAATATTGGATGTGTATACTTTGGCAAACATTGAAAATTTGCACAACGTGAAACTATAGAGAGTTCATGAATTTTTCTCGACTTTCATTTTGTTCAACGGCTTTGTGTATTATGGAAAAGAGGCGTTATTTTCCGTCCCTTTATACATACAAATGACCATGTGCATGGTTGATCATTGCGTGAAAGCTCACCCAAATTTTCGAGCTATTAAACTGTTTATGTGTGTACCATTGTGGGATTGTTTTTACATAGTAGACAAGACGAAAAGTTAGACGGTAGAAGATACTCTTTATTCTGTATACTATTTACTACACTAGTGTGTTTGTGTGTGTGAAAATTACTTTTGTGTAATAGTCTCATAAAAACGGAATGGGGTAATTTTCAACTAAGATGAGTAGTTTACTTCTGCTATACTTGTTTGAATATTTGGGTATCCCTCTTTTCTCCCTATGTCTAGAATGACGAAGAAAAAATCCAGTGTACGGTACAATGATGAATCTTTTCTTTATGTGAATTCCTAAACAATAAAAAGAACTTGATGAAATTGATGTGGACAGCTATAGCTGTTATTAGATGAAAAAATGACTACTTTTAATACTTTGGCAAGTTTTTTAATCTAGTAAAATGTTTTCTTGAATAAAAGCAATAGGAAAGAGGCTTGCTAATTATTGTACTGGTGATGAATATGGGTGTAGAAATGTACAATCGGTGAATAGGTATTGTTTTTTACAAAGTTTCTAAAACCACCACAGTATATTTTGATTAAATTGAAAAATGGTTTGAAATTCTCTATTCAAGAATTTTAAGCTGAAAAGAAAGTTGAATAAATACCTCAAAAATTTCATAATTGACTGATCCATCTCTCTGATTGCAGTCGTTTCAATCTTATTGGCCTTCCGCCTAAATGAATGTTTCATTGTATCATTAATAATTTGTGTTTTTATACCCTGCACGATTCCAAAAATTATAGCATCATTTCGTGATAAAAACAGTCTCATTAATAAAGAATAGGTAAATGGTAAGATGGTACCTTTACAGAAACTTATATAATACATAAATAAATATTACTACCATGTTTTCAAACTTAAATGATACTTTAATGTTCATATTACAAAATATTTTGTAGAAATGCATTCCCATTGACATTCCGGGAGTTTTTACTTCTGTCACACAAACAAGAGAAATTCCCTTTGTTTAATCAACGCGGTTCAAAAATAGCCAGTAGATAAATACACACAAGTAAGTATAATTAAAAAAGAGATAAGAATTTATAGAGGTGGGGTGTGAGCCTAAATATATGAATGAGAAGCTCAAGCTGACTGAATGAATCATCAGCGAAACATTTCGTTTTGTAAAATTACACGCAAGCCCCTTCTCGTTTCACCCTTTCCTCTTCCAATATCACTAATTACCGCTTATGTAAACAGTGACTAGTGACTATTGCATACCATGAAAACGTTAAAATTTAAAATGTCCAAAAATCGCGTCGCATCTCCCTTTTCATATGAATCAAAACAACAACCAGGCAATTTGAATAGGGTGGCGTATAATTCCCAGAATTGTTCCGCTTGGCATTTCATAGAAACTGTGAATGTGAAGGATGTTTTTGACTACAATTGATCTTTCAGAAATGGTGATGAGCTACTTTCTTTACAAACAAAAGTTGTCAACTAACGCAATAAAAATGAAGAAAATACGTAGAATTCCCTTTTCTTCGTAATAATGGCCATTTTGATATCTGTATTTTCAATGTTTAGATAATTCTGATAAAGCAAAGGGGAAAAATATTCAGATTTATTTCCTTTGATGAAAACTTGCAGTTCCGGAAATTCTTGACTTTTCTTCTTGATGTTATAGTTTCATCGAATTCCTATTCAAGTGACGAATGCTATGATTCCCATTTACGATATCATTTACGTTCTATTGAAGATTCGCATCTCTTACACTTTTGTTTGGATGTTCCCATTCTGCCATATTTATGATTTGTGAGGTCTACCGGATACACTTTCTCATATATGTATGAACATTTCACCTTCAAATGTTGCATGTTTGCACAGATTTAGAAATATACGTAGTGCATGAAAGTGAAAAGAGGCAGAGTTTCCCATTTCAGAGAAATTCAAGTTTACTGCAAACAAGCATTTTCATAATATTACATGCTATGTATGTAGTCGTGTATAATGCAGACTTATTTAACTGCCTCAAGAGAACTTTTACCGTTTATGCGAGTCTTCCTCTTTTTCTACGACATACATTGGTACGTATTCATATGCTCATACTCTTGCTCTAGTTCTTTTGAAGCGTTCACAGAATTGTCCTTGTTTCTTTTGCATCATCACATTGTCATCATTTCAGGAATTTTCTTCCGCTGTCCTTGCCTTTTCTCTTTTTACAGCAAAAACAGTTTAGAGTAAGCAGAACACAAATTATGCTCTTAAATTTTACATAACGTCTCCCCTCTACGATCCTACTTTTAGTTTTCACTGTCTTTTTTTCTGCGTAATGTCAGCAAGAAATACAAAGACCTCGTCGTAATTCTTGTTACTAACTTGAACTAAAAAGAAACAATATCATCTCGAATGGAATATTAAATATCTTTTGTTTGCTTAACAAAAATTTTACATTACATTTAGCCGGAAGACAAAAAGAGAAGTATAACGATCTGCATTTAAGTTTAGTAGGTGAACAAATGCGCACGTAGGTACTTATTATGGCCTCGTTAAGTAATAATATTTTTACAATATTAAACCTGCTGAACCCCTGGGAAAGGAGCCAGCTGAGTTTTAAATTGCACTCTTTTCCGAAAAATTTCTTAAAACGAAGGTTATTTTGCTCTTAAACTACTTCAAGAATGTGTCACAAGGTCATACATTGATACACGTTCTACTCGAAACACATTATGCCAGTTAATTGCTCCAGTTTACGAGAATAATTTTCAGTTGTATTAACGTCTGACTTTGTTAGAAAATTATAATGTAAAATATGCATGTGTTATTGTATGTACATTTGGAATAGTATAAAGGTGCTTAAGAAAACTGAAATTTAACTGGAAACACTTCATGTCATTACCAAACCCACTTATTGTCTCTCGCTTTCTCTCTTCTCGTTTGAATTCATTTACGATTCATTTTGTCAATGTGTGTCGTGCTTGTCCGCATATGCAAGCAAGCTTTGTGCTCAAAAGGAGATCAAAGAGGAAACCAAACGTGAGAGTTTTCGCGTACATAAAGCAAGTCTTTCGAGCGTTGTTACTATGATTCTAGCTCTCACATGGCGTTCTTCTTTTAAGTAAACTGATTATGCGAGTAACGACTAACGACTATGTTGATAATGATGTTTTAGATGTACAGAAGATATTCTGTCGACTTATGGAAGATTCAAACTGCACCAAGCAGTCAACCCTTTGATACACGACGCAATTATCCAAACGTAAGGAAATACGCAGAGATTTCCTCGGATACATACTATGGACGTACTATGTATTTACGCACGTACTTATCCTTGTTTTTAAGTTAACCGACAAAGAAAACGCAAAATGTACAGCATACGCTACCATCACATTGCGTGTCAATAGTGACGCTATGAAAGCTCAACAAGGTTCATTTTTTCCTTTTTGAGAGCTTTTTCCTGGGTTTAAGCGCGACACGTTGTCAAAGAAGATCAACTGTTTATATTATTTTAGATAGCAGACAAAGAAGTGAAGAAAGTGTGAAAAAAGCAAGAGATATGGATGTAATAAACGTTAAATGACAAGATTGCTGGCTACAAAGACTATTTTTGCAATCTTGATCTCACTCAAGAGTATGCCTGCAAAATAGTGAAAAATTATATCAAGCAATTCATTTTCTCAACTAATAGTTTTACTAAACAAGAATATTAATCCATCTTCATTTCCTACTTATGTATGTAGGTGGTGTAAATAAATAGTTCCATCATGTAGATCGCCATAAACATACTTGACATGTTACGCTTTACTTTTACTCTCCCACATATAATCCATCAATCAAAAATTTCTCACCCACAAACAACAAACTGAGAGCTTGGAGGGTTTATCTTAAACTTTCGCATGTATGCAAAATAGTTCGTTTTCTTTAAACACGTATTATACTCTATTTAGACTAATATAATGAGTAGGTATGTATGGAGTTCAAACTACTTCCTTCAAAACTGCAACTGTGAATATGACAAGTTTCTGGAAATTGTCACTTAAGCAGCAACATCGTAATTAATGAATGTATTTCCAACTTCACTCAATCTTTCGTGTTTGCAATTTTGTAAGCTGCTGGATCCAGAGCGCGTTTATGCAACAAACGACAACAGTGGCATGATGGTGGTAACAGTGATTATTATAAGCTTTTCGTATCATGCAAAGTTTGCAACAAATTGCCAACTTCAAGCTTCCGTGTTATTCCAACCAAAGCTTTTAATTTTCAGTTTGCCAGTAGTGATTATCCAGAAGCAAAAGATCTCAGTGTGATGATGATGAGCACATCAGAGAAAGTGTAGATACACGAATTAAGCTGTGAGGATTAATAAATCTCCTCCTGATTTTCCGTTTCTCATAATAAGTTGCAGTGTTAAACCACACAAAAACATTTCATCCATCCTCCAAACTTTATTTATCGATTCAATGCTTTCGCAACAAACTTGTGAACAGTTGAAAAGAGGATTTTCCAGGAAAGGAGAATTGTATAGTTGAGGAGAACTTGTTTACAAAAGTAAACACGGTTCTATGTATTTCTATATGACTTTTGAAACTTATTTGTTCCTTACTATTACATAAGTTTCGTGTTAGATTAAAATACACAGCAGCGGCAATAGAATGTTTGATTCAGATAAGAAGAATGTGACGATGAAGGCTATAGGAATGAATGAAAAGGGAAAATTTCTGCATCAGGCTTTCTGTGAAATTCTTAGAAAAGGCATATCATTTTCATTCTCGTCTCACATAATCATCTTCTCAATCTGAAAAGACAAAGAAAAACGAAATGAAGTGGTGCAGCTTGTCGTCATTCATTCAAGTATGATCTGACGCTATTTCTCCTGCTGCAGTCTCTGGATGAATATTCCAAGCAAAAGAGCCAAAAATAAGTTCCGTATTGTTCCAGAGAACAAGCACTGCACACTGCCACTGCACTATTTTAATAGACAGTTGTATAATCTACGCTCTTTATTGTCAATCCATCATTTCTTCACGCTTCGATTGGAAGGAACAAGAAAAGACTAAGAAGAAGAAATGAAAGCTGCACATGAGATTTAGAGAACAGGCTGGTGAATGCCAAACTGGTTGGCTATGGCTTATCTGTTTGTCTGCTGAAAACTTTTTGGCTTTGTTCCATTTCTCTCAAGCTATTGTTGCCCAAGGGGTTGAATTAAATGAAAATTAATATCTCCCGCTTTGTTTTAGCTCATTCCTCCTTCTTTCATTAAAACCTAAATCTTAAGCTTGTAGTTGTAAGATAAATTACTATACGTAAGTTAGAACTGGATAAACATGTAGAAGTAGATTTCTAACAAAGTTTTAAGTGCCAAAACGTATGTTCATTTCATAATGTGCTCGGCATTTGTTTTGAAATGGACTTCTGATGGCATTGTGTTCTAGAATTCATTGAGAAAACAATGCAAATAAGGTTTTATTCTGGTTCTACACACGTAAGATTGCGGAAGGCTAGGTAATCTGATACTGTACGAATGTATTAGCTACCGTGCCTTTAATAATATAGTATATTGGATACCTAAATAAATGAGGTATGAGTCAAAAAGTCACGAGATCTATACAAAAATGATCAGGTTAGAATGACTAAATGATGTTGGCAGCAGGACGACCGGCGTCCGTCAATTCCTAGATTAAAAACGATGCGTCAATGTCACTGGCATGTTTCTTCCGTGATAGTTGCCTATAAATATTGGAGAGTCTTTATCTCTACAGCTCATCTTTTGATCACGAACTTGTTACAATTTTAACCAGATTCTTTTCATCTTCAGATGGATTCAAAAGGAAGGGGAATCTCATAGTTCATTTTACCTCTTCGGACTATTAACTTTGAAACCAATTCCATCAAAAGGTGAACCGCAATAGGATATTGTATACATAGGTAGTTAAACAGCATTTGCTTGAATGAAATTCCC
>JAHZMV010005080.1:0-15381 GCA_027743765.1 Coecobrya sp. COE2 | reverse complement strand
CTTAACCAATAGCATAAAACTCATATTTAGATTATAGACATAACATCCAAATGCTATATCAGTCGATAATGTTTGCGTATTTTTATAAACATTAACAACATATTAAATGGACAAAATGTTATTTTTCCTTCTCACAAGCAAAATCACAGTTTTTCCCTTTTATACTAAATCAGTAGCACTGATCATGTTTATTTTCCATTCGCTATCCTCTACTGAATTTGATGATAATAATAATTTTCGTCGGATGATGAGAAAAGTCCTTACATCCATATTTACTATTTTAATGATGATGATGCCCCTGATCTGATGATGATTCTCTGATGATTATGATGAATTCAGTGGTTGTTATACAAGAGCAAACAACCAGTAGTCCAGGTCATCAATCAGCATATTCAACCTTCATTGCTTAAAGATACATGTATCAAGAAAAAACGAACAACTACAACGAAATGTAAATGTTACATCTATTGCTTCGCTTAGTCATTCCATTCGTTTTTTTATTCTCAAATCTTTTTGCTCTTGTGCAATTTAATTTCGCCCGTAGCTCAACCAGATAAATAATGATCTTGGTAGAGAAGCCCACGATTGATTGCGATCTGTGTCGGAGAAGCTGTTTCGTCGTTAGTCATGTCGCACTTGAGCAAATGGGAATGACCAAAATCTATTTAAACTTACAGAAAACAGTCCAGAAGAATCACAATCAGTTTGAACGCTCACACGCTGAGGTAGTTTGGTATTGGCAGTTGTATTTACTCGCGACGGTAGAAAACCAGTAGTAGTTAGTAGGAAACAAAAGCGTTACATAGCATTGTTTGACAGACGCCATTATTATGACAAGCAAGACTATTCAGGTTGTTGTTTGTAATCATGATTATTTTTTAATCTTCCTTGCTGCTGCCGTGTAGTTCCTCCCACGCACAGCAATTTTCAAAAAATAAATAAAAGCTAAGATAAGAAAACAAATGCAAGCCAACAAATAATTGGCTATTTGAAGCTTGTGTGTGGTTTTGGTAGATAATAAAACATTTAAATTGTAACAAAACTTGATCTGGTCTATTTCAAGCATATGGAATGATCGATTCAAGATTTTTATCAAAGGCTAGGTCATTATCAGGCTCCCAACAATTTTCGGAACTTGACTATGTGAACAAGAATGTATAAGTACAAGAAGAAAAAGGTGGGAGAAAAAATCATGAGGCGACCCAGGCAGGGCAGGACTTTGAAAATATTTTGATTTTCATACTAAAGCAGATTCATAAGCTTAAAAATTTATACAATGTTTGGCCAGCTATAGGTATAAATACTTTCTTTTTAAGCATATTGGTTAACGACAAAAATATTCAAATATTGACTAACTAGCATCCTTTTTCCTGCGCATTAACAATGCAAGGCCACTCTCACGAAGCGAACGACTAGCGGCAATCCTCTGTATAACGTCAACCACCCCAAAATTCCTCCTTCAATCACTTCGTATAAACCATTTGAATTGATTGGGTTTCAGCTCAAGCTCCCATGTATTACTTAATCATCTTGAATGATCATGATAAATTCCTTGTTACACACACAACGCAAACTAATATCTTGATCCTTATCATCACTGTCTTGTTTAGCAAAAAGGAAAAGGCCACAAATAAAATTCCCCGTACAGTTTATACATTCCGAATGTGATTACCTCTCCTCGTTTCACTTACGTTTTATGGCAGAGCCCTGAATAGAGTTTAAGTTTTACGTTACTTGCAAGCAGCATCAGCATCACACATCATCTCTTAATCATCTTGATCATTATTATTAAAAAGTCTTCAGAAGCAAGTAAACAAGAAGTAACAATGTAACTCCCTTCTAACATTGCAAAATGGTGTCAGACATCAAGATAAAAGACTGTAGCATCCAATTGTTATTGCCGAAATCTAACACCGAGCCGGCTGCTGAGAAAACACAGCTCAAGTTAAATTAATAGTGCCGCCTGTTACTAATAATTTCATTAACTATGATCACGGCCCAAGTATCGCATCGTCATCCTCATCCAATTCAACAATAACATGATAGTAAATAACAATTATTATTATAATTTACGTGGGTAGTTGTACAAAAATCATAATATGCCTATGCAATATGAACTGGTAATATGACTCAAGGGATGGCTAGTTAGTGATGTTGTGTGCGCCATATCACAAGACATATATATTTTTATAAATGATTCTTCCCTTATCCATCTTGAAAATATTCAATTCATAATAAGCCCAATAATGTGTCTCTCATTGTTTGCGCGTATGTATAATAGGTATTCTACCTGTGACAAAAAAAATATTTTTTATAAAGTAGTGTCATGCTCATAAATTTCACAATCTCAAATTCCTACAACCCAAATGACAACCACTAAACTAGCCATGCTCATATTATGTCTATGTATATATCTAGCTAAAAGGATATAATTTACAATTTCATTGCTCAGGCTGAGAGATACACATAAATTGCAGTTAATGTTCACTTCAAAAGAAATACACACATATCATCATCATCATCAGCTCTATTTCAACGTGTAAAAATTTTGTCTGACGTTTCTTACAACTACTGGTGCTATTGATATTATGATATGTTGGTATGATGATGCTTCTTTTCATATATCAGAACCAACAGATGTAAATAAAGAAGAAGAAAAAAGTGAATAATGAAAGTAATAGTTTAGTTTAAAGGTATACTAAACTAAACTAATAGGAGTAAACAACAATGCGTCTTTTTACAGCTCAATGCAACGAAACGAAATGTTACATTCATGAAGTATGCATGCGCTGCGGATGATGATGACGATGATCATCATCACCATCGCATCGTCGTCATCATCATAAGCTCTCTCAGTCAGGCAAAAAATTTACCTGTTTCCCATGCCAGATCGATTTCCTTTGCCAATAATTTCCAGGAATATATTGGTAAATTTGAAAATTGACCGGTGCTCCATAATATTTCAACGGTGCAGATTTCATATATTCAGTCAAATTTGGACTGGGGATGAACCTTTGACCTAAAACTTGGACTAGAAAACCCACATGGACATGACGAAAAGGTTGCTGTGGTTGTGGCAGGGAGTGAGTGTTGCTTTGTGGATAGAAGATAATGTATGGAGGAATGATGTACGTACATGAGTACCTACGTACGTAAACGAGGTAGTGATGGTGGTGGTGGCATGGCATAATATGCTTGCTTGTGTGAGAAGCACATCTCAGAGATCACAAGAACACATGCCGCAATCCATTGTACATTAGCATAGTGGAAATATCATCATCATCAAAGCCAACAGGTATCGATGTGATGTATGTTATAATAATATGTATGTACACTGTACATATATTCAATCTAACAAACCGAGCGAAAAGACGACAGTGATTCTGTCTATTATACAGAACAGGAAAAGTAAAAGAACGTCTGCATGATTAAAGAAATCAAAAGAAAATACTGGCAACAAAAAGGGCTTCACCATGAGCCATACAACAGCTACTTCTGCTGACAATTATTACGAGCGTGGAAAACCGAGTTGCATCTATGCAGTCTCTTTAACGATCAATGCTTTGCCGCTGTATTAATCTAATACGATGATGATGATAATGACACTTTCTTATGGTGATGAATGAATTGTTAGTTATATTCGTGATTAGTGCGATTATTTTTGCATACAAATTGTTTTATGAGGTGACAGATCGAAGACAACCCATGCAATATTGTGTACCTAAAGGATACTATCCTGAACCAAAAAGTAGTCCTGTGTGGGTTGTTGTATCATTATCCAATTAACAATAATTAAGCTAATGCGAAATGTAGCAATAACTTATGCACGTGATTCTTTTTATTACAATTTCGATTGCAATACTCAAGTGCGCAAATGGCAATTTGGTAAATAATGTGCATGCGAATTAGTCATTTTTATTTTGACATGGTTGAATTTTCCTAACTTCCTATCCTGCTCTTTTCATGACCTATTCATAACATTTTCCTTTCATGAAAGTAAATATATACGAAACATATTAAAATTCTTTGTCTCCGCGTTGTTGTTATTATTGTTATTGTTGTTGTTGGAAGAGCTGTTATTGTTATTACTGCTATTATTACTTGAGTGATTATGATGGGCATGATTGTGGTGGTTACTGTTGACCATGGAGGGATTCCCTCCTCCACCGCCACCTCCACTCCCTCCATTGGCATTTAAAAGATGACCAAAATCAGCTCCCGGTGGAGAACTGTGATTATGATTGGTCAGGGTCGCATAATGTTCATGACCCGGCGGCGGTCCAAATGGATCCCCCGACGCCAACATGGCAAATGACCTTTGACTCGCGTCTAAATGATTCTGCATTATTGTATCTTCCACGAACTGTCAAGTAACAATATTCCAACAAAATACTATTCCAAAAAATCTATAATGTCACAAGTCACAGGTGTTCTATACACGTTTCAAGCATCAGTAAACCAAATTGTTCTTTAAAAAATGTATCGCCACTTTATCACTTTTTACAGCAATAATTAGCATGACATGACACAAAATGTTAATCCCACAATTTTAATCCGTTTTTAATTGCACTTGAATCTCTTATAACAGCTGAGAAAACTTTCCCACAACTTGAAGTAGTGTTCACTTCCGCTCAGTTTCCAAAACCGGACTATTTTTATGGAAGTCGCGGGGGTACAAGTAAACAATGTGGCCCCAAAAGAGACAAAAGGCAATGTGCTTTTCAGAGCCGAAACTATTCCAGCATTCGGAATTCGGAACTTTCGGGATTTTCCGGGAGGAGGTTGCCTTCCAACCAATGTTGGCTCTTTGCACACACGGTTAAAAGAATATTGCAAAAAATAGTTTCTATTTTGGAACCTCTTTCCCAACAAGAACAGTTGCTCAGCCCAAGAAAAAAAAATTAAAAATGTTTACAAGGGTTTATTTTTTCGGTGTCCAAAAAACATTCCCCTTTAATTGTCTATATATTCGCGTGAAAAAAACGTGAACAAACTTTTCCGGGTAAGATTTCATTCAACATTTATAACTCATTTTTGTGTCATTTCTCATATATGTACCCAATGACTTTTACTCAGCTAATTAGTCCTGTTTTAATGAGTTTTAATACAGATCATGTATCAAAAAAATTCATGTGTATAGAAGGTTATCATTTAAGGATTACCACCACTTGTGTGTAAGCACTACTGATGCTATTTTAATGTTTCTTTTTGCATTTGCATTTATGCTTTGTGAACTGTGAACATTACACACATACACACACACGAGGTAAGTAGAATTTATTTGGTTGTATGTATGATTTATATGAATGATTTGTATAAAGTACTTTACGTGTACGGTTAACTAAAGACGAGGAAAGTTAATTTTTTTTGTCTTTTCGTTCAGGTTTTCCTCCCAGAGCACCTATCTCTTTAACAGCTGAGTGCAGACTGCATTTAGCAGTATTCCCTTCCCCTATTTGGATATTTGATTCTAAACAAAGCTCATCATCATCTCCTCATGTCTGCATCTTTTTACACACGCCACCAATATGAGAAAACTCTGAGCGATTCAACAAACCTAAAAGAAACTTATTTAACCAAAGCCAGAGAAGAGAGCTACTCACTCACATAACATGTATTTATGTATAAGCAATTTTTATATACATTGAGGATTGTATGAAAGTATAACATGTACATGTGTGTAATTTTTTAAAGCATTTTTAGTAATGTAGGTAATCTTCATGATGATATGATGTGCCACACAACACTACTTGGCTGAAAGAGTCAGGATTCACTGAACACTTTTTAAATGAACGATATACGCTGCCAACCGAAAACCAGCCCATTCAAATGAAATCTGTGTATACACTCATGTATTTATGTATGATGTATGTGTATACATTACTTAAATGTTAATGCTTTTTTGTGCGTAATCATATTATATGTTTTGGTCCATATATCAATAAGTTTCTATGTAAAGTTTCATACATGATCATGTTAAGATTTTTTCTTAAATGCTAAACGCAATAGAGACACGCTGCTGCTGCTAAAATGTATAATTTTTATTGTAGCAAACGATGCGTGAGTATGGATTATGGATGTAGTAAATAGGAACGGAGATGATGAGGAGCTTCTCTCAACCTGTTGTCTTGAAAATAAGCTCTGTGTATGATTATGATTCTTATTTCTCACAGGATTAGGTATAAAAGTGTAAAAAATACGTTTAGATTGGGTATGGGGAAAGGGATACAATTGAGCTGCCAAGAAAACATGACTTAATTTGTGCTTGATTTAATTTAATATGCAAAGTTAATATGTGATGTTTTTAATTTAGGACTAATTACAATTAGGGATGTCTTAATGTGTATAATTTTAAAGAAATGCTGTTGCTTCCTAATTTTCTCCATTTTTAAATGCATTTTTTTCCTTTTCCCGACATCCTGTCAGGTACATGACATTAGTTATGCTTAGTATATTAAAAATGGCTTCATTTAAGCACACGAGTGAACAGACATGATTATTTTTTATTCGGACCTTTTCCTTAGATTTTTTGCATGGAAAGTACATATGTACCAAAACCTGGCGCCCGCAGGAAAAACATTTAATTATTTGTTTGCTGATATTCTTAAATCCTGCGTGTATGCCAATTACTTTTAATATTACTTGTTCCAACAAAATTGTAATGAGAATTTTTAAGATGAAAGGAATGATCAAAACATGGAAAGATTTCTTAACTTTCTTTCAGTCGCGTAGTGGAGGATTGACAAAACAACTTTACATTACGATGCTTGTTCCATTATAGTTAATGTTGAACTGTCATTGGCGTCCCAGATATCGTACGATACGATGACTATCATTTTTCCTTATCGATTAAATAACATCCATTTTCAGTTCTTATTTTTGTGGTTAAAAACAAATGATGTAACGTAGGATCTCAAATGCTCTTAATTCGTACTAATTTATCAAATCTGAAGAATCAATGACGGCTGACAACTTTATTGCCATAAAATTCATGTGTGAAATTAGTACAAGACATTTTAATTTTATTATACTTTATATATGCGCATCGTTATATTATAAATAATATGTACACATGTACTTTTATATCATACTTTTATCCATTAAGTTCATGTAAAATATTTTTTCATTTGAATGAAGATTATATGTCACGAATATGTTGCAACCAATCAATCCAAAATGGAAAATATAGGCATTATAATTTCTTATCATAAATACAAATAGTTCTGTAATGCAGTTTATGCAATATTTTAGTAACACGTTTCTAACAAAAAAAGTAAACTATTTTTCCAGTCTTTGTGGTTTATATAGGTAAATGTTTCAATTACCGGAAAAACAAGATTTGTTAAATACGTAAAATAACACTAATTTTCAAAGATATTTAAAATATAATATTTGGTTTAAGATGGATCTCTTCTTCGAGTTGGAATTTTCTTTGAATCAAGTGCAAAGAAAATTGTGAAAGTGAAGAGCTAAAACTATACGAGTAAAATGAACAAGAGTGTAACTGCATATTCATACTCCTCGAATATACAATCCCTGAAATGAAGAGTCATTGCAATGCGCTGATTCTGACTGACTGATCATTCGACAACAATTCTCTTCCTTTCTTGAAACATACTTTGCGTTTGGGACAACATGAGAACTGGTATTAGCAATATCAACAAAAACCGTCATTAAACATCATGGCCATGGCTGGAAAGAAATCTAATGTTTCATACAAGACGTAAACGTTAAACCTGTTGATGAGTTTTGTAATGGAACGATTGGATGTTGATGAGATGGAAAATTTTACATTATGTAAGTGAGAATCTGCAAGATTACCAAAAAGAAAAAGTGAGAGATGCCATGTTATGCTATCAAGCAACTTATGTATTTTACAAAATTAACTATAAGATGCAGTCCTCGTTTCTGCCAATGCCACCATATGCATCTATGTAATTTAAAATCCATTTTTCAAAATTAAACATTTAAATGGCACGTTAGAGGGATAGATGCTGGAATCATGCCTAAAATGATCATTTATTTTGAACATAACAATGGCTGCTTACTTAATTAGACTTTATGGAGCTTTTATTATTTTGGTGTCTATATTGCCAATCGTCGACTACACAACACAAACAGCACATAGTAAAATATATTTTTCGGTTTAGCTTGCTTAATAAAGAGTCTAGCCCGAATTTTTGTTCCATTACGTAGCCAAAATAACCTGCTTGGTATTTTCACAACGTAATTTAGTTCCATAGCAGACTTCTATTTTGAAGTTGGAACTTATCTCATTTGGTGAAAGAGAAAAGAGAATTTTGGCTCGCTTCCTGCTTCCCGAATCCCGATATTCTAAATGTAGCTAAAAATGATTTTTTACGTGTCTTTTTTCGTCTTAAAAAAGCTGGCCTTGTTCCGTTGTTGTACATCTGAATTGGAGTTGGCGTACAAGAATGAAGGAATGGAACAAGACAAATACCAGGCCCGTCTTCACTACACTCGCATCGTTATCCGTATTCGCTCGTTTATTGATGATATGCTATGCTAACTGCTAAAAAAATCTATATACAATATAAGTAGTAATGTTTACTTCGCTATTTTCAACATAATAATATTCAGGCAAGAATACGCTTTAGAATTTAGTCATCAATTCTATAACACTCGAACCGAATAAAAATCCATATCATCATCGTTGGTGTCCCAAATAACTACGTATAAAGCTTCTTCTGATTACCATAATTTCCATAATATGTTTCGCAGTAATTCGTTCGCAGCCCATGTAGTACGCATAGTTCTATGAATATCTAAATAGGATGCGGATATTGGCTGGATCTACAGTCTATAAAATGTTGAGTGTGCCAAAGTGCCAATATTATCATCATACTGTAACTTTCATCCTATTTTAATGTTCCAACAGTATCTTTGTTAATGTTTTGTTCTTTTGGATCACGAATATCAATGGTGGATGTTTTTAGTTGACAAAGTTTACAAACAACTTTTGCAATCGAAGAAATCAGAGACAGATTTAAAAGAATATACATATGCATCTACAAACCGAAATCTGTGGTAAACTTAGGTGGGCGGTTGGGGTCGGGCTTCTTGGCCATTTAGAATCAAGAAAAAATTCCGAACAAAGTACTTGCAAAAGAGTCAAAAGAATAGCACAGTTGTATGTAAGTAAAGTGCGTAAACCAGAAAATGGTGAAAAATAACTACATAGGACATAGACAACTACATTATGCCAAACCTTAACCTTAGCTGCATACATAGAACATACACCTGTAGGTGGCACAATAGAAGTGCAAGTGTTTCTTTACAATTTTCAAAATAGAATAAAGTAACCTTATTCTATAGAATGTAAATACACCTTATTCTATAAGGAAACTTTTGAAATTGGTGATATATAGATGATAGTTGGGCAATTGAATAGATATTGAGCGAGACCGAAGTAGTAGATAAAAATTAACATTTAGCATTCTTTCTCCCTAATTTAATTAAGTCCTGTCCCAATGAACCCCAGTAAAAGAGATTAAAATGTGGTTTCAAATTGTTACTGTCTTACCAAAGAAAGTTGGTAGCCGCACTTGGTAAAATGTTTGTTCTTACTTAAAAATGTCAATTGGGAACAAAATCATGTTTACAGTGCTATAATATAATAATTTATGCAATTCCTGAGAATGAATGCAGTAAAATACCGAGCGACAAGCATGTTGTTGGTTATTGGTTATTATTTTGCCGTGTTGTGTGTGGTGTAAAATGCTGAACGATAAAAGTAAGCTTAAGCACAATCAGTAAGTACATGTACATGTTTCTGATACAAAATAAAAATCTTTGAAAATATTTTCGTTTGAGATATACAGAAAGACTATGGAAGTTATGCAATTAGTTTGAAAATTTCCCAACCATTAAATAAATGTTCTACCACCATCGAGCCAATTTTTATCTGAAATTTTAAAATCATTTAGTTTCCCTTCTGTGATTTTTTTTTATAAAAATAGATCTTTCTACAGATTAAAAAATTTTGTATTATGCTATTTTACATAATATTTATACAATGGACATGCTATTCGTTATTTAAGTGCGCCCCAATATTTACTGAGTAATAATGTGGCATAATAATAAAGGAATGCGGAGCTGGATACAAAGGCTATGAACTTTATGATAATCACTAAAGTATGTACATATGCAATATAAGATGTGGCTTAAATACACAATGTACATATTTAACTTTCTCAAGGCATATTCAATATTGTGAAACTCTTATACAGCGTGTTTACCGTGGACAAGTAATGGGTAATAATACCTATGAAACTTCATGACGATCATGAATTTTAGCTCTCAACCTCTGGTTATAAGAACATCTCGTTTTTTCATTCTCACACAAAGAGAGTCGCGTCGCAAATGGTCCATGTAGGGCCGCCCATAATCCTAAAATAGGAAGTGATTTCCTNTGAAACTCTTATACAGCGTGTTTACCGTGGACAAGTAATGGGTAATAATACCTATGAAACTTCATGACGATCATGAATTTTAGCTCTCAACCTCTGGTTATAAGAACATCTCGTTTTTTCATTCTCACACAAAGAGAGTCGCGTCGCAAATGGTCCATGTAGGGCCGCCCATAATCCTAAAATAGGAAGTGATTTCCTTATATGGAGTCATGGGAAATTTAATGCCATGTGCTCTTGATTCATTTCTTTGCTCTCTTCCGGAGATCTTGGAAGTGTTGCAAACTTTGCTTTTAGGATCTTGATGACGTGAAAAAGGATGAAATGTGGGTTAGTAAATACAGGAACATCCGAGTTTGCCCTTTTCTGACAAATGGAATATAATATGAAATAATAATAACAATCTGAAATGCAGCACATTCCGAATGCAATTGCACCAATTATTAAATGCATTTTCTTCTCCATGCGTGTCTATTCAACAATAAATGCATAAGTTTATTGATTGATTAGCGTTTTCGGTTATGAAACGGATGGATTATGTAGCAGTTTGAGGTTGAAAAAAGTGGAATTCCTTAGTCATTTGAATTGAATTTTTGATTTCCTTAATTAGAAGAAAGTAAATCTGTTTTCATAATTGTTACAATGAATAATATGATGCAGTCAAGTACGGAACTAAATATATCTTTGATCGTTCACTTGCGCAGAATGACCTTTCCCTTCAATAAATACATGAAATCGAATATAAGTTAATTTTTCCCGAGAATGTTGGTTTATGGAATTTCGGTCTTAATGCATTTCACAAGTTGCAATTTTAATTTTTATATAATATGTATAGTTCGAAGTACATTACATGTTGAAAGGTTCATGTGTATTGGTATATTGGATATGTAATGCATTGTCATGTTATGTATTATGATGTGATGATGGTTGGATGCGTGTGTACTCAAATATCAGTCACCTCGTGTCAATATGCTTCTTTTTTGAAAAATTCAGAATGTTTTACATCAATTAATGCGTTAACTGGATTTTATGTTTTTATTTTCATGTTTTATTTGTACATACATACGTTAAGTAAGTGTTTAAATCGTTTCGCCTATTGACATAAATACGTAATATTAATCAAACCATAATACGGTTATTCGTCTAAATTGTAGTCAATCATATCTGGTATGTATGTACTTACTATATTGCCAAAAAACGCCAACAAAATTGTATATTATTTGTAATAATTGTAGACCTACTTTAGTTATCTTTGGAACAACAATAGTTTTTTTGTCAATTTTAACTTTAACAGACAACAAACAACTTGATATCATTCGTTTCAACTATACATACACACTATAATTTAACCACTGTTCCAAACATGCATAAATATACATTCAGCTCATTAAAAATTAATCTATTTGTATTTTCACAATCAGTAAGCTCTATTTGGAAAAAGGGATACTTTCTTTTATTTAATATATAATATATTTGCTTTATTCCAAAGCTTCATTTCATAAATCTTCTGAACAGGAAGCCGTATCAGCCAAAAAGTTAACTTTTCTTCTGTTCATCTTTCTTTTCTCTTGATTTTAGGTGAGTCCAAGCTCATGGTCTTTTGGATTGAATTCAGGCTCCACGTTGGGCCTCCTGTGTAACGTTATGCTGATAACGCCCCGGATTTTTCTCATCATATCGATAATTTCCGTAGTACTTCTTCCTCTCACGGTCTCCCCATTTATCTAACAAAACAAACAAAAGCGACAATTGAATAGATAAGAGGTAGGATAAATGGGATTCTCTTAAAGTTTAGAGGAGGTCGCTCTGAAATCTTACCATTATTAGCTCGTCTCCAACTCTCAGCCGACCATCCTTCGCTGCCACGCTATCAGGATAAATCGCACTTATAAAGGTACTACCTTCCGACCCTTGAAGACTAAATCCAAGTCTGCTACACCATCTACGACTGAGTTGTACTGTGAAAATCTAAAATTTTAAACAACACAAATTTTTTTAGTGTTCTACCGCCTTGAAAAGGTACGCCTACAATTTCAACCGTCATTTTATCTGTCCCCCAACCTGCTCCCCGTCGCATTGATTTATATTAACGGCTTCTGTATCACATTCCCTGAACTCTCTTCCGTCCGGACTTCGTCTTTGTGAGAGTGGATGGTTGGCATTTAGGTACATGGAGCTGTGTCTTTGTTCCTCACCATCTTCGCTTAGCCTGGATCCAATGCTACTGATTGTACCACCGACTGTAAAAAACGAGAAAAAATGGCCATATCGTGTCGTGAGCAGATGAGGTCTCATTGTTTTCACTTAAGTGTATATTTGGAAAGCACGAAATAAAATTATTCGAGAGAACCATGAAGGTAGAACTTATATAAAGTTTAATATTATTTGGGGTATACACATGCTCATCCAAAATTTCAGCTAAAGATAATGGATGAGTTTACGTTCTTGTAAAGTCTTTTAAGTACAAGTATGAGGATATACCTGAATTACCAGCGGGTTTCCTAAAGCTGGAATCCAGATCTCCTGAATCAACTAAATCTTCTGTGCTTTCACCTCCTTCTTCATCATCATGAGAAAACAGCACACCCTTCCATTTTAGCAATCCTCCCGATTTCCCAGATTCTGAGGTAGACTGAGAAGCTGAAGTGGATGGGGACGGCTCTTTCGCGGTTGATTTTGAGACCTTCGCCTGGTAAAATATTAAAGTGTTTGCTCATTTATTACACGAACTAGCAGATTTATAAAATTTATCGAAAGCAAACAAAAGACTTACCTGTTGTACAGTTTTAGTAGTTTTCTTTCCTGTTGTGGAGAGAGTACTTGGAATGTCAGCGTCTGAGAGGGTACTTGGAGAATCTCCGCCGGCAATACGAAAACCGGAACCAAAAGCCTCTTTGTTAAATTTGATTCCCTTCCCACGGGACTTAACTCCTGTTGTATTTGAAGAAAGTATGGCAGATTGATATGCAGGTTGACCATGTCTGTGTTTAAAATTACTTCCATCGCCCATCTCTGTATCTGTTGCAGCATAACCACCCGGTTCTGAAACAATACTGTCATGCTGTAAAACAAACAAAAAATCAATTACATACTCCAATCAGTCCGCTTACGAAACCAGCTAAAATAATTTTTTTAAATCTACATTACATGTCTCTCAACATCGGATGTAAATGACGATTCGTCATCTTCCATACTGCTAATTTTGTCCAAATGCAGATTAAAATTTCTAAAAGACGGTTTTCTTGCTTTCGGGGTAGTTTGTTCAGAGTCACTTTCATCTCTATCTAAAACACTGCTGCTTCCCCCGGGACTGATATCATCAGCATCCTCCTTAAAAATACCGTCATCATCATCTTCATCCATGTTCATCACCGAACGAAGGTCAGAATAATTACGGTACAAATCAGTCTTCTTTCCATGCTTGCTAATAATCGTTCCAACTGGTGTGGATTCTCCACTACCACTACTTCTTGTCTCAGTTGGATAATTACTGCTACTGCTATTATTTGCCGCGGTAAGGCGGCTGGCACTTGACCTGTAACCGGAACTACCGCCGCTGCTTGAGGAATTATTGCTTGCCGGTGGAGTAGTGGTCGTTGTCATCTCCGGTTTCGACGGTTTCTTAGATGACTTTTGGACAGTTCCAGCGAAATCTAACGTACAAATAATTCATGAATTAATTTTGATCAGCGTAATTTTAGCAAGTGATTTAGTAGACATATATAATTTTAAATTGTCTTTGAAACAACTTACGACTAAGTGCTGCTGACAATACTTCTGGTGACGGCGTTACTCCAGCATGTGCTAATCTTCGTCTGGGCAGAGTTGCAGGACCATTGACATCTTGATTAAGGGTCCTGTGGCCCCTTAAACCGGTTCTTCCAACAACCGACCCAGGAAGAGAATGCTTTGGATCCGAGCCATGAGCGCCACCCGAACTACTCAAACTCATTTGTTTTCTAACGGCCAAGTCATTTAGCATGTCTATGGCTTCCTTTCTGCAAATACAAACGTTACAACAAAGTCATGTATAAACCAGGTTGCATTTTATGGACTCCTTTTCTCTAATATAATGAGATTTGCATGCATATACCAGACAAAGTGTTCAGTTGAGTGCTCAACTTTTCTAACAGCTTCATAACTCACTTGCATTTATTGCATTTCTTTGACTTTTACATCCCACTAACACAATTTCAACACGCAAGTTTGATACCAAACAAACTGAAAATGAATGTCTCCCTGTGCCATCCTTCTAAGCAAACTTTTTAATTTCGTTAGATCAAGAGATGAAAATGAAACCCAAATGCGCAGTAGGTGATATGGTTGTAATGGATTTTGAAGCAATAAGAAACATATTTAGCAGAGATTATGGTACATGAAGTTCTGATTAACAGAGATACCAAAGTACTTTCCTTGGTACTCGTGAAAAGTGTTACTATCAGACTTTCATGATAATGAAAATCCAAAAGTTCCTTTATTATATTTAATATATTAATTTTAGCGTCTCGTCCCACGCTAAAACCTGATGTATATTGTTATTCCCGTAGCTTCAAAATACACAAATACCAATACCTACATGATGAATCAGCAAACTTTCTTTCGTGTTAACCGAACGATTATTTGCCTCCAAATTGAAGCATTTCTTAACGACTTTGTTTCTATCATATGACATTTCCTCGAGTATCATGTACATATTTCGCTTTCTAGCTAGTGACCTAAAATAATATAGCCTCAAGGAATTTTAGCAATTTATTCATGGAGCTGTTTTCTTTTAAACTGCTTTCTTGACCTTTGATGTAATCTCACAGTACCCCTTATGCGATCGTTAGTTTGTAGAAATACATAAAAAATATTTGCGACCTTCCACAAAAAATTCTCAATTACGCCCTATTCATATCCGTATCCGACTTTTAATATGTACTGAGGTAGAATCACAGCTACAAACGATTAT
>JAHZMV010005079.1:0-11288 GCA_027743765.1 Coecobrya sp. COE2 | reverse complement strand
TTTTCCGTCGCGTCGTCGTGTATACTTTTAGTTTTCTTCTCTGCATGCACACGCATCGGCACCAGAGAGAAACGGTGGACACCACACACCACCATAGCCAATGTTCATCTCTTATTACCATTTCATTTTATTATTACTTTTGCCTCTTCCTCTCTCTCTCCCTATGCAGTTCACTCACTCATTTTGGATTCAGCCTTAGAACACTTTTTTTTCAAGTCAGGGCAACATCTATAAAGAAGTCATTTTATGAATGTACAGTAGTAGTAGTCTTTGGTACACTCGTCCTTTACTTTTATAGTTGTACTCGTGCTACGTGCTTATAATGCAGTGCAGTGCAGATGTTGTTTTGGGGGAGAATCATCATCATCATGAAAACATCATTGCTCTCGTATGAAGAAATGGATAAAAAGCATGTTTATACAGCCACCACGACGTAGTTTTGTATGATATGCATGAATGTTGTGTATATATTTCCTTGAAACGGAGTTTTGTTATAGGGAATGTTGAAAAAGTGCCGCACTAAACCAAAAGAGAGAAAAAGTCGCGACTCGGAGAGTTCCGACAAATGGAATGGAACCCGTTTCTCTCTTCTAGCTTTTCTGGCTTCAACCACCACCACCAGCAGTTTTCAAATCCACCATTTCCAAAAAAAAACTTTTTCTAGTGCTATGCTGCTTCTCTCTGGCTCTGGTTTCTGTTCAGTATAAATGCTGCTTTGTGTGTACAGTACAATGTGTTTTCTGCCTGTCTGCTGCATGCGACCGACCGAGTTTAGGCTCCCACTTTATATTTTATGATGAGGAACGTGCACAACCGCCACCACCACTGCTACTGCTAACAGCACCAAACCATGCAGTAATGCTAGCACTACCACTTTACTTACTTAACTTACAAGCGATCTCTGTCTCTCTCACTCTCTGATGAAATATTATAAGAATTGAGAAAGTTACTTGTGGTAGTTTTCTGTATTCCATGCAGTACTGCTGGCAGTTGGTATAGCATGTACACATCTACCTATAAGTTGTCCCTTTCAGTTTCGCTTTTATCCCTATTATTCATCAGTGCCTATACCTGGTCTACTCCTTCGGAAAGAAAGTTTTATTTATTCCGCCTTTCTGCGTGATGCTGGTGGTGGTTCTAGCTGCTATTACCGCTATTATATATATTGGTAGCTGACACAAGAAAAGTTTATATAATATGCAATGCACTTAGAATTATTATTATGATTACAATACCATATAATATGCACAATGCACGCGTAGTATTTTAAGGTATGATCAAATATTTTTCTTATATAATAATAATTATGTTGTATATCCAAACTGAATCTTGCTAAATACATACCAACGACTACGCTAACTTTTGCTAGTATGCTGGTCTGCTGACATTCAACTGCATTATGCCATCATGCCACGGCAATTTTCTGTTCTATTTACTATCATACACCGCCGACGCCGTGGTACATGTATGTAGATTACTAACGGCAAGGTACATTGCGTTGTAGCAATGGAATTTTGTAGAGTTTTGTAGCGAAGTGATATTGTACTCTCTGGCATTTTACCACCATTGGACAACAGCAACAACCTCGAGAGAAAAGAACAACAAGCAGCAATACAGTTCGCTATCCTGAGACGAGGCCACTACAACCGCAACAGTTCAACTCTTTTCTTTCGGTCGGGATATAATATATAATCTCAATCACAATCAGTCAGTCAGTCATTCCACTCGCTCTAATGCTCCACTCCATCACATCAAACAATTGCCTTATGGTATATTATTACTACGTTGTTGTATGTTCAGTCACTACTCTCCATCCATCCGTCCACTTCCATTCCCATCACCGCCACTGCGAGAAAGAGAGAGGGCTTTCATTGTGTGACAAGGACTCTTTTCCTGGAAATGCCAATGGACTCAAAATAGGTTTCCACACTCCAAAAACCTCCAACTCTCTCCTTGTCTCTCTTGCTGTCCTCTCCCCTTGTTCTCCAGCAGCAAAACAGAATACTCTCTGTAGGAAAAGCAAGTTTATTTACGTTAATGGTTCCTTTTTACTTTTTTCAATCGGGTCATCACCATCATCGTCGTCGCCATCCACATCCATCTCTCCACCGCAGGAAAAAGGGGTTTTCATTTTTCAAAAAAAAAATATATGCAAAAAACAGAGGATGTTTAAAAAATACATTATGTTTTTATGCAACAAGACACGGCGCAGGTTTACATAAATGTTCTTTTCAATTTTTTCCCATGCAAACTCAGTTAGAGCCAGCCAATCCCGCAGAGCAGACAATAATGTTTTTATGAATTTTTAATGGGTGTTTACGGTTTTACATGCGGTTATGATGTTGTTATATTTGAAATTACTATATGCTTCTTTTTTAAAAGCTTGTTTTCTTTTTGCCAAACCACGGGGCAAATGCCCTTTTCACTTTCGTAACGATCGATAAGTGAAATATGATAAGTGAAATATGGAATAATGAACGAATAGCAAGAAATGTGTCCTCGAACATGAAGTGACCAGGAAAAGCAAATATTTATTGTGCAAAAAATGACGCCTTTTTCTTACTCTTTGTCAATGTTTTTGTTTTGGTGAAATAAGTGAATGAAAAAATACGGCGTAGTAGATGTTTTTTTACAGAACAGGGAATATTTATTTATTATTAATAATAATTATTAATTACCATCATCATAAGACATAATAATTATAATAATATATATAGTCATAGTCATTCATATAATGATGAATACATGTACGACGATTCATATACGCTTTATAGAGATATATAACGTAACAATATAATAATTATACCATTTACGGTTATATATTTTATACTTTTTTACACTTACACGTTAAGACGCATTATATTTAAATGAGACAATCATTGAAGAAATTATATATCTTTTTTGTATTTCATTGTTTTTTGCTGTTGTTGAAAAAACTCCTGTTTCACATGTAAAATATATATATAAACATTTTTTTGTTAAATTTTTTGTTGTTGACCCCTATAAAATTTCATCTTTTTGTTTATTTATTGAAGTATTTATTTCTTTTCCACACGTGTGTGACTTGTGTTTATATATAAACATACATATTTTTTAGAGCAGTTTACGTTTTTGAATGCATTTCAAGTTTTTTTAAGTAAAAAAATTAACTAACAAGTTATGATAATGAGAGAAGTATATAACACCTGAATTGAAACAAGGGTAAAAAGTTTTTCATTGTTTACTTTGTATAAACTCTTTTTTGTGTCTGGTGTCAATTGAAAATGACAGATTATAGAGTAACAATAATATATAAAGTGATAGTGTGTATGGATGTACTTGAAATAGCAAAAAAAATACGACAACATGAAAAAATGTAAAAAGTGCTTTCTGCTCCTGTTTGCTCAATAAATACATAATAATGTGGATATAATGTGTGCATAGGTATGCAAACAGTAGTAGTAGTGGTATTAATATTACAACAATGACATAAAAGAGAACATTATATAGAATATAGAGACGTAATATGTATTATGTATGTAGATGTCTAGATACTGAATACATTATAACATAACACACTTCACTTTCACTGTCACTTTTCCCTTTTTCTATACACTTCACATACGCTACGTTATTATGTATGCTCACACACAGACAGAAAGCGACAATATAATATCATCGGAGAAAGTATGGAAGTTAGCCAACAACAACAATTGTAATAAAATAAACAAAAAAATAGATAGGAAAACAATGCAATTTCACTGGTGACGACAATCATGAGGTAAAAATACTTGTATTCTGTTTATAGCGTTATATAGGTTATATGACGAATAAACGCAAAATAACAACAAACAAAAATATATATTGTTAAGTAGATCGGTATATAATTTAATACACCAAAAAATGGTTAATACGTAATCATATAATTTATATATAAATGTAAATATAACGATTTTTTCACAACTCTTTTTTTCCGGGATACTAGTATAAATATATTATCTGTGGAGATAATATGCATAAAACTGAATAAAAAGTCAAATAATCTGTGTTAACTGTACTCTTGTTTTAAAAACATTGTTTTGCCAAGTCTAATAATAAGAATAATAATAATAAATTCGCGATTTCGATAAATATATATTTGTATGTATACATAGTTTTTTTTGTATATTTTGTATATAATAATATAATATATGGGCATGCACGTAATAAAAATTAATATTTTTTCTCGGTTTCTAGTAATAATGATAACAATATAGAAGGATATATTATTATATATATCTGCTGCTCTCTACATTCTCTACTGACAGAATAGATGATTTCACAACAACAATACAATAATATATTTATATTTTTTTGGGCATATATGATGTAATATACTGTAATATATAATGTGTATAATTTATATAAATGCATATTTTATATAAACTTATATAAAAAATTTGTTAAATTCTTAAAAGAATGTTTTTATTACTATCTTTACTAAATTATTACCATCTTTTATTGGTGATCATACATAATATTTTTTTAGCTTATTACGTGTTAAATGTGTACCGTGCTCAAAAAAGTCGCTCATTTTTCCTTTGTTTTTTAAAATGTATATTCTATCGTTATTTTGGTGAAAATAATTAAAAGGTTCTTTTTTGTATTTTATGGATAATTCGAAACATTTTTACTGGATACCTTTCTCCTGTCAAAAAAATCTACACTATTATGTAAAGTCATCTAAACCTATTATGCATTTTGAGTGATGTTTTTTTTTGCTTGTGTAATAACGCGAGTGTAAAAAGGTATCTCTACAGGGTTAAATCTACTCGATATAATTTTTTAATTGAATGAAAAAACCAATCCTAATATTTTTGTACGACAACAATGTAACAGCGAGCAAATCTAAAAATATATATATAAATTCTACTTTCCCTACAAATATTATGCTTTCTCAGCGTGTAGCACACTTGTGTTTTTTTTATTTCGTTTTTTTACGACAGCGATTCACGCACGATGAAGGTATCAAATTGACGATTTTCTTTTCATTTTGACCAGCGAGCGAAATACTAATTTAATTAAGTAGATGAAAGGGAAAGCTACGACTTGAGTAGTGTGTTTTGTAATGGGTGTGTGATGCATAATGGTTCATATTACTTTTGCGTACGCACGTAATTTAGTAAAATGTCTATAAAAATAAACTGGTTATTTATATTTTTCTACCGTGCGAATTTCTTCTATAAATATGCGAGAAAAATCAAAGGGTGTGTAGTGTGTATATTGAAATTATAGAAGTACTACAGGTTTTTACACAATTTTTTCGTGTTTTTGTGATGACGATTCCTTAATAAATGATTTTTCTATAAATTCCTATTATTGTTATGAATATAGTTTCTACTGTAAATTTTGTATTGGTATATTATATTTATAGAGATATATATATTTATGTGTAATAGATTATAGTAATAGTTGTAAATTGTATTTGTATTATTACTTTCTTGATAAAGCATGTCATATCAACATCAGTTTAAGTTCATGTTTTGCGGGGTTATTTTCCATTTATACTTTTAGATTATATTTATATATGTACATACACAAATATGTTAACTTTTTTTTTCCTTATAGAGATTACTAATACCACGGTTTGACAAAGCAGAAAAAAATAAAGTTTTCAGACAAAAGAAATCTTTTTTTATGTTTTTTTTTGCAAACTAATAAGATTTTGGCCAACATCGATCAAAGTTCTCTTGTGTTTTTACGTTTATATTTTTATTCGTTTTTTTTGTCTCTCTGTTTCTCTCTGCTTGCTGGATATTTATTTTTGTTTTCTCTTTTAAAAAGTAGTACATTAAAAAATAGGTATTAATGTCATTATTATCTTGAATTAAGTCGACTTTCTTGATTCATCATAAACCGAGTATTTTTTTGTATCATTTTCCCCCGTAAAAACTTAAAATATTCTGTGTTTTTTTGCATAGTTATTCTTTGTATTACAACAAAACTAGTAGTAGTATGTAGTCTCATTCAAATTCATTCTTCTGCACTATCACGTTCTCATGAAATACGAATATTATATTTTTTATATGCTTGCCCTGTATGTTTGCATGCACCTTTTCACCTCAGATTGGTGTATTCACCTTGTTTACCACACACCTGTCTTCTTGTCTGTCAGTACCTATCAGATCCAGAGATATATGGCCAATACTACTATAGACTCACTTGTCAACAACCTCACCATTTTTTTGTAATGTGGCTGTTTGCAGTTTTATCATTTTACTCATGATGAACAAATAAAAAATGTACTCATACACATTGCGCGGTATTATAATATATGCTCTCTAAAAATAGAAGAAACCAACTTTATTTTTTTCTGATAACATCACTATCTACTAGAGTCTACTACAATAATACACAACGATTGGGTTAGGTTAGTTGCAAAAATGTTTCGTTTTTTTGTATGAAAGGTCGAAAGCACAATTAGTTAAATTGATTCTCTATTTATGTAGATTAAACGCATATTATATAATAAGTAAATACGTAATAATATATAATAATATATATACTCATCTTTTGTTTTTTATCGAAGACGATGATGACAACGACTACATGACTAATGTGAATACAGTTATTTTTTAAATAGCGGTAGTAATGTATATGGATTATTAAAAATGCTTTAAACAATAATAATACTCATGAATGAGGGTGGTTGCACCGCGCTAGAATCACTGGTAATGAAATTATATAATAATATAAACATCTCTCTCTCTTTTCTCGTTTCTATAAAATTTTTCTTTGCTTAAATATGAACCTCTCTATATATATATTATAATAATGATGATGATAAAATCTGCACTGTTTCCTATCTACACATATTTTTTATAATATACGCAATGTAAAACTTTTGCTAGAGATAATATAATTAGTACAATATGTAGTAGCATAAATATATACACTTTTTTCACGTCCTGTGTTTCTTTTTATTTTCTTATGGAATCTATGGAATTTGTAACAGAATATTACTTCCTTTTTTGATTTGATTTTATTTACCCCTAAATATTATATAGATCAACAACAATACATAAAATTGTAATAAAACGGGAGCCATTGTATATATGTAGTAATGTGTAAATTCCATAAAATATATATAAACCATTAACTAAAATCAAGTCTCTTTTTTACAGCAGTAGTTATATGAATAATAATTTGATTGATTGCAAAATAAAAACGTATATCAGAATGAAAGCAAACAAAAGAAAAAAAATATCAGACGATATACAGATATAAGGAAGAGGAGTAGTAAGACGCTACACACGAGAGTAGTAGTAACAACGACAAATATATAGTTCTTCTACTTGGTAGCCATTCCTTATATGATAACAACAACAATAGAGTATAAAGAAGAATATATTAGAAGTTCAAGTTCAACAGTCACAAGTCAAGAAGAAGAAGAAGAACACATTTATTTATATATGCATACAAGCTTATATCATAAAAGACAAGTCTTATATCATATCAAAAACAATAGAGGAAAAAGACAAAACAAAATTTTTTGTTTCTCATTGACAGAGAGATTCTCAATCAATCTGCCCCACAACAATGCGTAATTAATGGTTTCATTATCATCCTCGCCTTTTTTTTATTTCTGCGTCTGTTATATCTTCACTATCTTAAAAAATGTCTAGTCTACTACTGTTGCAAAAAAATTAATGAAATTTAATCATTTCGATTGTATTTAATTGAGTTTTATTTTTGTCGCGACCAAAACAGCAACAAAAATTAACACGTGCTGTTCTGTATTTAAAGAATGTGGGAATAAAAAAATTGTATTGCTATTTGTTTTTTTATATACGAACTTTGTAGATAGCAAAAATCAGTTTGCTTATAATAATATTTTTTTGTTATTTTTTTTTCATTCAATACAATTAGAACAACTGTACTGTCTGTGTGATTGATAAATACGGTGCGATGTGTTTTATGATTTTTTTAAAAGGTGCTGACGGGTAATTTCGGCTTTTGCTTGCACTTTATTTTACCAAAAAGATTTATATCTTTCATGATGATTTGCATTATTATCGTGTTTTGATTTTTTAACATGTAACTTTTTCGCTTATATGTTATCAAAAATTATGGTCTTGCCAACTTTTTAAAAAAATCGCTTTATTTGTCAAAACTAATCTATAGTTTTAATATGTAAGGTCTTTCAGTTTTTTTTATTTCTTCCTTCCACACATTTTCCTTTCCGGTTACATTCAATCTGAATGACATGAAGTTGAAAAAATCTCTTTATCTTCGATTTTAGCGAGTGTGTTGGCGTTATCGCATGCTGTGTAGTAGTAGTAGTAAGAATTATCTTTTTTTTGTGTACTAAACATTTGTCAGTGTTTTTATGACTGATAGTCTAATTGAGGGTGCAGTAAAAAAAGGTATTACGAACGAACATGTCTGTGAATGCTAATCAGAAAGTCATTGTAAAATGTTTGTTTTTTATAGTTGACGACAAACGATCATGATGATGAGAGGTGATGCGTGAATGCGTGTGCATGTGTGGTATTATAGTCTTATAATAACAATAAGTAGTTGATATAAAATACACAATTGCAATTTTGATATACAAATATGTAACTACTTGACTATAGTACATGTATAATTTTTATAGCAATTTATATCAACCCATTACATCTTCTCCATGTTTCTCTCTCTTAACTTCAATTTTCAAGATCAAGTCTCAATTTTGGCTTTGTGTTTTGTCCTTCTTTATACACTGACTTCTAATTAGGTGTTCGCTCTTTGCACACAGACACACAGATACACAAATAATACTACACACACAATGACACACACACATGTCATCACATTACCATCACCATAAGAAATCTTTCTATTTTTATTATAAGTACACCACAACAGCAGGCAAAGAGGAGAACACACAGACACACAGAGTGTGTGAGTGAACATCCTCAACAGCCACACAACACGATTTTTTTAAGAGGAAGATCTTTCTTCCATGAACTTTTCTTAATCCATTCAATCTTCAATCCAATTAATTTTCCATTCATTCCTTTCTTCCGTCATAAAAATTCCTTCCCATTGTACACACATTAATGATGTACCACGCATTTATATTTTTTTATTACATTAGCAAATTAGTGTGATTCATGATGACTATTTTTTTTACCCATTCTCTATATATTTTTGCAAAAATCTTTTTTTACGTTTAAGATCGATGGTAATCATAATATAAAAACTACATTAATTGCATATTTTTTGAAGCTGGTCTTCTCGTCCGATGAGGAAATCTAAAAAGATGTAAATATAATTTTGTCATCATCGTTGTTTTATTTTCTTATACTCTGTGGAACAACTCTACTAAAAAACTGACTTTTTTTATGTTCTCTTTTAAAAACTCGTCTTTCGATAATAATAATGATAAATATTATTTCCTTTTTACTTTTTAAAAAAGAGTGAAAAAATAAAATTGCTCCTATGTAATATTATATAAATAGAGAGAGAGGGAATAAAAAATCTAAATATTTCATTTGTAAAAAATCGTCTCCCTGCTTTCCTAATAAGATTTTTTCTCTTTATTGTTTGTAGAATTTAATCATAATAATTTATGTAATTATATATGTATTTTATGCACTCGTCTGAATAAACATTCTATATGCATGTAATTTTTTTATATAATATTCATTATATTCTCAACAAGTTTATCAAAGTCTGCTTGTATTCTCTCTGGAATAAAATATATAGCATGTTGTTTTCTAAGTACTCTGAAATAAAGTAAGATTCCACTCTACTAATCATCATCTCTCTCCCATCCATTCATAAAGATGCACACTCACAACAATTCACATCATAAGTTTGAAAGGAAAAGAACAAAAATAACATGGAGAATGCCAGACATTTCATAACAAAATATGATCATGACTCTGAGATAACTGAGATGATAACACATCCACTCATCCCCAATTAAGGAAAAACACACATTGCAATTTTCCCTATATATTTTTTTACTATTACATAGTTTAGCTCGCAATGAAATTTTGTTAACTAATTTTACCTTCCTACTTCATCCACACCATCACCATTATTACATTCCACGCTACCTACTCTGTACTCTGAATTTTTTTAACTGGCTGACAAAAAAATGACCACCAAAACTTGAAGAACACACCAACAAGACAGAGAACCACATCATTATACTAACTTTTATAATATGCTTGTGTTCATTCCACGTTACCTACTCTGTACTCTGAATTTTTTTAACTGGCTGACAAAAAAATGACCACCAAAACTTGAAGAACACACCAACAAGACAGAGAACCACATCATTATACTAACTTTTATATGCTCTTGTGTTCATGATTGGTTATTAGATAATTTCTACCTAAATATTATTATAACATGCATAATAATATTTTGTTTGGTGTTACTGATGCTGCTGCAGCAGTTATCTTAACAACGACGGTCAACGGGGGTGGTGGTGGTGGTGGTATGTAGAATGGTGTGGGTTTTCAGTAGTAGAACTGTAATAGGATCCCTGCTATATGTACGTATTTTTTATATATACGATATAAACGCAAAAGGATTAATGTCCATTAACCTAATTCAGTAAAATGCATGTATATAGAGTTTGTAGTCATATATAAGTAGTGAGCAAAGAGAAGGATATTTGGATAAATCACTGAATTGCATAGATTACAATATATAACATGTATTTTATATAAATATTATATATCCTCTATAATAATAATATCATGTAAGTGTATACAGATTTTATATGGGTGCTGTCGTTGTCCCTGCTGCTGGTATTTTTTTTAATGTGTGGTACTGGTACAGTTCTTCTCTGTTTTTTGTTCAGTATCAGTTTTTTTATAGTTAATTCAGAAGGAGGAGAAGTAGATTAGTTTATATAGTTTATATTAAAAATGTTCGTTTTTCCTTGCACACATACATACTCTTTTTTCAACATGTTATCCACGTTCATAATTTTTGTTCCTTTGCACTTCCCATCCACCAACACACGTATTCGTTCGTACAAAAAAGAAGAGAATATAAAGATTATGTCCATTTCCATCGTTTTTTTTTGCCTTCATTCAATGATTTTTTTTCGAGATTGGTGACATAATGTTGCTGATGGCATGCTAGATTGTTTTCTGTACGCTTTTCTAGGATGGTGGCCATGTACAATATTTTCAAATTGAATGTCAACTAAGCAAAAGTGACATTGACACTTTGTGTGTGTATGTGTCGTTGCATATTGCTGTTAAATTAATGTATTGTTTGCTTGCGTGTTGAGTACACGAACTATGCTTTCCGTGTGTACC
>JAHZMV010005078.1:0-13309 GCA_027743765.1 Coecobrya sp. COE2 | reverse complement strand
TTTCATACAGTATCCATTTATTCACTCAATACGGTTCATTTCATTTTAGGGTTAGAGAACACATTACTTACTACAGTGGCGGCAGAACGCACTGAAGACATGGGAACAACGTGATAATGACTATCAGAACTACAACGATGACGATGAGCTCTTTCATTTGACAAGTGTGTGGTGGCGGCGGGTGATGATGGTGTGGTGTGGCCGTCGTTGTTGACTGAAGACGAACTCACACAAAGACAGGCTATGTAAAATCGAGTTTACTCACAAAGAGCAAATATTTTCAGAAGAACAACCACACGCATACAGCACTCTTATAACCATCATCATCAGCGCAATAGTCCATCCAAGTAGCAGTTTACTTTCATCACACAATAGAAGATAAAATGGATAAAGTGAAAATAACGTAACAATAAGTCAACCCATAAACTTTCACGGAGAATAGACAAAGTTACAATCAAATGAACTACTTACCTATCTGTCTACTGCATTATAACGAGCTTATCTCTCTTGAAATTCAAAGCTTCTTCGCTACGGGCTATTTATCCTTATTATCGACATAGCTTATTGTAGCAGTAGTTCTGTGTTGTAATGTTAATGTGAAAAGCAGTATAGTTTGCATTGGATACATTATCAATGACTTATGCTTCATTACAAAATCTCATGTACGTTTATACCGTATATATCATTATCCCATATGGAAATGCGACTTTACACTGTTACTATATATATAACAAATATCTAACTTGTGCCATCATCAACCTAACCACATCAGTCAGTCACCACTTGCCTAAGGGCATCGTCACTCGAGAGAGGTAATGTTGAATGTATAACGAAAGCAAAGATGATGACGACGGTGGCGAGTACTCATAAATGGGCTCGCCTTGCCATATCTCACTTTTCTCTCTCATCATGCGGCTTCTTTTTCCTTGCCAGCACTCTTGATATCTTGCAGCATAATAATATTCATAACTTTGTAACAATAACATTGATAATACAACAAACTAGCATAATTGCGTAGATAGCTAGGCGGTTTACAATAGCCTTACTTACTTAAATATTATGCAATGCCGCCTTTCTCTTCTTCATATTTATTTGTAGCTGCAACTCCCACTATTGCTACTGCTATTATTATTATTATTCTGGATGCAAACATTAGCTCAAATTGAGCTTCCCTGTGGAGTCTCCGACCACCAGCTGGGAATATGGTGATATGACGCGTCGGAGCATATTATTACTGAAGCGAGCGCGAGAGTAAAAGAGAAAGATCATTTGAAAGGCATAAAAGGAGAGAGAAATAAAAGGCGTTGGTGTATGAATGAATGAGAAAACTTTTCAGTGGAATCAAAAGGGAAAACGTGTACCCTCTCTCATAAAGAAATGAAATAAATTTCAATACCATTCTACATGTATGTATGAAAAACTTGTATATGTGAATTTTAAAATTAGCTAAGTATTAGACCCTGTTTATCTGGACAACACTGCCATTTAGTTTAAGAATGTCGGACAGAGAAAAATAAGTGAAAGCCATTTTCTTCCGGTTGTCCATCCCTCGTCAAGTAAAATATACAGTGATTAATAGCTTTGTTCACCAAAAAATTAGCCAAGTCATTCCCCTCAGACGAAGAAGGGTAACCAAAACCAATGTACAATTTTCATGATCATAAAATGTGTTGAGCATTCTATGTATGTGGGTGTTATAGGAGAAAATTTTCTGCATGCTTTGAGATGGTCTTTTTTCTTGACGATGAAGAATGGAATATTATTATCATGCCGCTTGCATTTTTCCACTTTGCTGAATGATAAATGATAGTGAAGGAACTTCGACTAGACATGAAATAGCAGTGAAAAAAGGAGACATGCTTAGTCTGTGTACTTACCCGAACTGCTATTGTTGTTGCTACTTGTACTCCGATGTTTAGAATGATGATGATGATGCTCGGATGATGACACAGGTGACGTTGAAGTATCTAAACTCCCTAACCGATCATCCGGAGACAAGGATAATGGATGAATGTGTGCCGCTTGGAGTAGTCCACCCCCACCGCCGCCTCCCCCATTGGTATTATGACTTTGGTGTATCGACGAATGACTCTGAAGATGATGGTGACTCCCGTGATGGCCATGGGGCGAATGCTGATGATGGGAATGATGGTGGTGATGTGTCAAATGGTTTAAATCAACAAGCAGGGCATGCTCCACAACTCCACGCATTGCCGCGACGGAAGATGAGCCGTTATTAGTTGTACCGTTATTGTTACTATTACTAGACTGTCCTGCTGAGGAACCGCCGCCGCTACTGCTACCATTTGCACTGTTGCTACTACTCGTGCTATTCGCTGCGGTATTGGCATTTCCTGTATTGTTGCTACTGTTTGTAAGAGGAGCACCGCCGCCGCCACCAGTGAAATTGACACCCATTCCCATCCCTGCTACACCCATACCAGGTAATGCACTGAAACTCGCACTAAAATAATTTCGGCTTGTTTCTCTCGCCTCAGCATTCAAAACCGCTTTCGCTTTTTCTACAGATTGCTTTAGCTGCTCGAATGTGGACATTCCGGTGCAACCGGAGAGTGTTGGGAGTCGGTATGTGCAACCGGATGTCCAGTCGTTACCGTTACACTCCTCTGTTTTGATTCCGAATGGATTCATTGCTGGAGAAAGAAGAAGAAAAGAAAAGAGAAAAAGATATTACTTGTTGACCTAAATATCACTAAAAGTAATTTCTTAATTTTTTAAAATGAAAATCTTTTCTTTTCCACAAGTGACACATGTCAAGTAATGTGCCTTTTGCGTTTTTTCAAGACGGTTGTTTGGAGATAGATGGAAAATGAGGTTAAAAGACCATTTTCATTTCATATTTATGTCTGCTCTTTACTGTTAACGTACCAACACTTGAGGACATAGATCCGGTGACCCCTGTCATTCCACCTCCACTGGACATCCGTTTCAAGTCCAAAGCTGTCTGATAGGAGCACGATGTGTCATACATTTGAAGTGTGTTCCCTGTCGCTGCTACCATCGCACTGGCCGTCGACATCCCATCCGTCGTCGAACGTCCTGACGATGGATCTAGTGAACCGGATAATATGTGCAAGTAGTAGTCGTTGGGCGTCGTGCTTCTAGACGTCTTGAAAATGGTGATGGTTGAAAAAATACAATATCTCCCCCTGTCAATATCACCAAATAATATTTCCAAAAAGTTTAGAAATGATGAGTCCTTTCATTTAAGAGTAAAGTTTCCTGTTATATAAGTGTCCCAAGTTGCCCCAGTAAGAGGCTGGCTAGCCTTCCGCTGAAGAAAAGAGAACAATGCTTCATTTGAAACGCATAAATTCTCGTTTATTATTCTAAAGACATTTCACATTGCTTATTTTTTAATCAACTTCAATAAGATTTGTTGTACGACGACATGCATCCGTTGATGAAAATAATAATAATACTAAAAATCATATAACATTGTTGATAAGTACGGATAATGTGTAACAACTCTTGTTTTTCTACTCATTTTCGTCTAAAGTAGACATGTTGGGTTAGGGGAATTGGGGGATTATCATTAGTATGCATAATGTACGGCTCCCTTATCTGAAACAGAATCAGTTGGTTATTTTTGGTTTCACGTAAGTATACGTCAGTATAACTCTGCTGCTAATGCATGTAAATGCTCTTGTCGTTCGTATGAATATATCTATTTGCCCTTGTTTGTTAAGTTGGTCTGGTATATGCTCTCTGGAATTATATTATGGGCTACCTGCCATTTCGTCGGTGCAATTTGTCCCTATCATGAGTACAAGCCATAATATTCAGTAGAGTCGAATCACCCAAAGAGAGTGTAATTCTTTGTCTACCTACCTGCATGTCCATGCGTGCCCCACCACACTAGTTAGTACCACACAGCTCAGCATATAAAACAGAGCACCTCATTCTGATTTCATTTTATGTTTGTTGTACTTTCAAATGCCCCCTATTTTCTCTTTTGGTTTATTTATGTAAAAGTCCTGTGTGTAGGTAGTAGTAATAATGGTTTCGTGTTGAATTGACACGAAAAAGTGGCAACATGCGGGAATCTTTCCCTTTTTCTTTCTTGCACACACTTAACAGGATGACGATGATGATAATGATGTTGACGTGTACACAAGAAAATAAACTGATGATTTCTTTCCATTTTTATTATTCTTTGAAGCCCCGTTCACATTCTGAACTACAGCTTAAAGCTTGTCTAAACCGTGTGATTAGTATATGAACTATTTAAACACACTTTCAGTTATTCCAGTTATAATTTGGTAATGATCAGCAATATGCACAAAATTTGCTGCTGAGTAAAAATAATTGGCACTTTGACCTGAATTACGAGTTTAACTGGGAAGTGCATTCTTGTAAAAAATACACTTACACGTATAGCACCAAAAAATGTGTTTCAATACTAGTACATAATTTCGACAAACTATAATAGCAGAAAGAAAACAAAATCATTGTAAAATTTGCAAATAACCTATGATTCATTATTATGGCAAAAGCCATTAAGAATTCATCATTATAATTTTTCTCCTTGTCAAGAATCCTGAACTAAACTGAACATGTCCCTGACTTGAAACTAATCAAACGCAATTATTATTGTTATTGCGTATTTTCTTGTCGTAATAGTATTTACTGCCAAACCGTATTTTATTTTACTACATGCTCTTATGCTCTCTCACTCTACCATTAAATACATTACAAGACCAGACTCCCACGACACTCAACGTGCAGTTAGACCAAGAAATGTAATTAGTGGGTAGGTATACATGTACAAGTTTATTGTAGTACGTTGTGTTTATATCAGAGAGAAAACAGAAGGAAAGTGCACGATGCATAAATAGCAGACCAAGTAGGTCGCATAATATATAGAAACACACTCAATAGAAAATTACAAAGATTAGTGCAGAGTCAAACTGCCATTTTTAAAGGGTAAACACCAACTGTCCCTCTGTTATTTGGTGCCATAAAAAGCCATAAAATTTCACTGCTCCTACTGCTTTTTACATCAACTGGTCATTATTACCGAAACAATCTCGACTCAACAAGCCTTTCTGTTTTATACTCTTTGTTCATTATTTCAGTCTGACTACACGACGTTCCTGTTTGTTCATTCATTAATAACACGTATTTCAAGAAAAGCATAGCTAAAATCAAAATCAACGGTCATACTTTCATGTCATAAAAGACACTTTTAGAATTTCTTCTCTTTAAAAAATAAGTTTATTTTTTATCTGAAAGTTCAGCCTATTATTTTCTTTCTCTTGATCACTTCTCTTCGTGCGCTTCTAACTGTGCTACTTGATGAATGTCACGAGAAAGATGCATAAAAATAAAAGTGGCGTAAGTGGGCTAACTGCATTTCAATAACAACAACAACATCTTCAGAAGAAATAACAAGACAGCTATATGGCGAGCAAGAGCGAGAAAATAAAAAGGACGGTGTAGCCTTCCGAAAGGATTTCCTGCTCTCTTCCTGTCCCAATGTACCTACTAAAACATGTGCATGCATTTTCTTTATAAGCTATACTTGGCATTTTATGAAGGTACTATATATGCTTGAAAGTATGTATACCAACATATTATGTATGTATTACACCATTATTTTCATCATGAGATGCCGTGTAAACTAAAAATTAGAACCATCTATAACCATATTATTGGCCAGCTGCCGCTTTCACCTTTCACCAATTTTTGATTCGTAAGTGAAGAGCGTGAAAGAAAGTTGTTGCTGCTTCCTTCTTTCTCACAGGTATAGAATCTCTTGTGAGCACAAAATGTATAAATGTATGGTTGTTTTTCAGAAAAAATCAGGTTTGAGCATTCCATAATGCCAATGGGTAAGGCAGCACAATTATTTGTAGTTTATGGTAAATTATAGGGGAGATGTAAGAGCATAAATATTTCAAGTCAGCTCTGTTGAGGTGTGTACTTTTGAAGTAAATGGTGTGGTGGTGGTGGTAGCAAAGAAATGTGAATACATAAGTTATGATGCATATTATGATTTTCAGGTTGCTGGTTGTTAGTCTGTTGAATGTGAAGGAAAAAAAGAAAGAAAGAAAAAGCTGTTCAAATTATATCGTCATCATCGTGATGATGATGGCAATCATTGATATTAGGCATCTAGCTTTCCTGTTCGGAAGGTTTGTGCTTCCGCTAACATGGGAATTCGGTGCGGCGTCCACGGAAATAGCCGTCGGGTTAAACAGCACGCACTCAAAGAGTTATTTTTCCCCGCTTTCTATTTCTCTTTTCTGGTTTATCGTTGAAGTTGTATTTTTAAATCTATTTTTCTTACCTACTCACCCACATTACACATGTTCAGTCACGTTAAAAACCTTCAAAAAGGTTTCTACCTGGCTAAATAGATCTAAAGAAGTACAAATCAGCCGATAATTTTTAAATTTTACATACTTTTACTTCAGTATTTTTAAAGCCGCAATATCCAACTATAAAGTAAATTATGCCAACATAAACTCCGAATTGTATTAAAAAACTTAATGCATTTTACCATTTTCAGGCATATAAAATCAGTCTTACTCAAATTAATATGTCATTACGCATATAAGAAAGTAAAGTAGACTTAAACTGCACTTTTATCTCTGCATCATTTGCTATAATATGCCACAAAGTATTTACACATAGAGAAAGCAGACTTCTCTAATGACATCCTGTAAAATCTCTCCACTACCACCAAAAGGAAGAAGATGATTGTCACTGATTCAGTCGAAAAGGAAGTAGCCTTTTTGCAATACCAACAACTCAATAATAATAAAAGAAGCATGCATAACCATTTTATGCTAATAATAGTACTCTCATACCCAAAAGATAATAATATTAAAGAACGCACATGCACTCACAATAACCACCTATTTATTTGCACATCCCCCCAAAAGTCTATCAGAAAGAGAAGTTCAGCTATGCAAGTCAATAATACATTTGCTGATGCCTTTTCCTCTTCCTTGTTATTATTACCACCGGTACTGTTGCTGATGGTAAAAGTACATGTTGGTAGGTTGTGTAGGTAGAATTATAGAAATAGCACAACTATTACTGCTACATTTTCACTTCCTATCACCTAAACTATTACTCAGAGGAAGTTGGTGGTTAGGTTATCCATCCCTGCACGTTGCAAATATTCAACAAGGTCTACTTATAAATACTTTCACTTTTCCTCACAACAGCCGTGTATAAACACAAAGATCCACCAATAAACACATGTGAATGTGGTGGCACGCTGCTGCATCCGATGGTGATGATGATAATAATGATGCGGACAACAAACGACAACCAGAAGGAAAAAGAGAAAACGGATGGTCGGTCCGTTACTTTACAACATTATTGCAGTATTGTTGCAGGAACATTTTCATATCCGCAAAGAAAAAAGTGTCGGTGGTGGTGGCGGTAACGGAGAAGGAAGAGGAATAGGAAGAAGGGTGAGATATATGTGAAAATAATACTAATAGCAATAAACAGACAACAATAGAGAACCGGAATAAAGGTGACTTTTTTACATACCTGATGCCTTTCCTCCTGATGAAGTGGTCGTGATGTACTTGACTTGTTCCCACTATATATTTTTTTCTTGTTGTTTTCTTGTTTGTTTGTTTGTTGATGATGATGTCGTTGTGGAATGTGTGTTTGTGTGCGAAATGATGTTTTCGTGTACAGAGTAATTTTTGGTGTTTGATACCGGCACAAGGAACTCTTCTAACTTCCTGGAAACGTCCGTCGAGGACAAGTACGTCCTTCCTGTTCCGTTCCTAACTATGAATACGTCTCTGACTCTCTCTCTTTCCAGCTCCAGAATCGGATTTTTGGGGGAAAGCCCCACTCGACTCCACCCAACCCCTCCTTGGCTAATAATTAAGCTCGTCCCGCCGCCTTGTCCTAACAGTAGCGAAAGCACTGCTACTATCACCACTACCACTATGTGTAGCCTTTTTCTTCTCCTGATGTCCTCTCACTATTAAACCATCACAGATTCCTCCTTTCTGTCTCTAGCAACACACGAGTCGCAACAATATTATACGTATATTACATATTATTGGCTCCTCTTTCACTCACTATTTTGCACACCGGGGTATGCAACTTCATAACCAGAGCATCATCATTATAACACACTGGCTCATGTACATACTAGTGCCCATATAAATGATAGGACACACTTGTTAATGTAATAATGAAATATTGTGATTACTAGAACGGTAGCGGATGATGATGATACAACATGTGCGGTTCGTGGTTAGGCTGGTGGTAGTGTCCATGTCCGTTCGTATCAACAACGAAAGCTATACTTATACTCGTTTATTATAATAATGACGATGATACCTTCCCGGAGAATGATTATACTATTACTGTTATTATTATTATTACTACTACTGGTACTGACTCCCATGGACCATTTATGTCTATGCACTTTGCTGTAATGCTGAAATGCTTTTTACCATTCTGTGCATGCCTTTCCTCTGAATCTTCCGTCGTATCCTGGTGGAAAGCGCTGTGCAATGCAATGTACAGGAGAATCACCCACCATGCAGCACCACCACTGCTACTACTACCGGACCAGATTTCTCTTTTGTAAGTGCAAGCAACGTATCAGCACCACCAACCAGCAATGTCAGTAAAAAAGAGCAGCAAAACAGGCAACAGCAGACACAACCACGATCAACACAGGGAGAAGCATTGTTAGTAGAAGTAGAGCCGGAGCTTCTGCCCGGATGATGAAAAGCAAAGCGGCAGAAGCAGTACCAGTCAGGAAAGCTCTAGCTCAGGGGAAAGGGAGCTCTTCTTGTGGAAAAACATGTACGCAATAAAGCACAGTGTGTAATGTGTTACCCGAAAAAATAAATGCTACTACCATACCCATTATTATGAGCTACGCGTTATACAACTCTTTTTCCAACCACCGCCAATAATGTTTCAGGAGCAGCAACAGAAAGGGCTGCTGTTTTGCCGTTTTTCTTCAGTTCGGTTCACCACACAGCTACAGTATATTATAACGTAATAGTTTCCAGAAAGCCAGAATCTGAACTTTTTCTGGTGTAGCAGGTACTCTGGTGCTGGTGCTGTAACATTACATCATTATTATGTGTTGTCTATGAATGAGGCTCTCTTTTTACAAGCTATTCCGTTTTTCTGTGTTGCTGGTGCTGCTGGAATCCCGTATCCCTTTTATTACCGTGAGTATATAGTTTACTTACTATAATCAGTCAGACACGATAACAAACATCTCTCTACAAAGTTTGCTAACGAGCCAGCTTAGCTTACTTGTAGTAGCAGCATCTTCATTCTTCCTTTATGTATTTATGTACATGCATTTTCTACATTGCATGTCCTCGTCATTACTGTTATTATTATCTTAGTATTTTCTTCACTAACGAGCTCTATGAGACTTTTGTGTTTCCTAGCTTTCCGTATTTCATTTCACTGTCAACATTCTTCATCATCCGTTACAATGTATAAAGGAACTAAAACGACATGCTTTGCTGTTAGAGGAGGAAAGATGTGTGTTTCAAAAAATTCTAAATGATGATGACGCAATAGGTTTATACTGTTGATTTTATAGATATTATAAAAATGCTCAGGTCTTAAATTCTCCTGAAGGTATTTTAATAAGCTCCATATTATATATATCATAATCATAATGAACTGAAAAAATCCCTATTCCCACTTTTGCCGTTTTTCCTATTTTTTCACAAAAATAAAATAAAAAAGAAAGGAGAAAACGTAAAAAGGAGCTAAAATGTGTTTATTACATGGCATATAAGAAGGGTTGTAAAAGAAACGTCGTTTCATTCTTTTTCTACAATTCCACTTTCCTGCGAGTGCCTATATAAGTAATAAGGACACCCTATCTGCCGTACATGGAAGATGTATTCATTTGAGACGTTCCGAAAGTAAAGTATATTTTTTCTTTACGTTTTATTTGCAAAACCCTGCTTGTCTCTCTATATATAAGTCAAAGTGGAAATACTTTCTTTCTTCTTGATGTTGTTGTTGAATGGGATTATTATCAGTCTTTTCCTCTCGTTTTCGTCGTTCTCCTCCGGTATATATAGGAAATCGTGCGGAAACTACAAAACTTTCCCTACTACCTTCCGTCGATCCGATCCAATTAGATAGTTGGAGCCGCCTTCTTTCTTCTTTCTCCCGCTTACACACATGCAACCTTTTTATATATGTGTTGGCTTGCATGTCGTTCTAGGTAGCATGATCATCAGACACACACACAGCCTTGTACTTGGCTATATTCACTAAAAGCGTATTACATGGTGTTTCAATCCTCCAAACTGAATAAATATTATGTATAAAGGTTTTAGCATTTTAATTCTACTCTTATTTAAGTATATGCGCGTCATCCTTATTATTATTATCTTCATCATCATCATTACGCTCATGGTATTATTTCAACTTGGTTGTGCGTTTAAACAAGCAAGTAAGAGAGAGATAGAGAGGAAAAAAAACCGAGGTCCCAGCTTGTCGTCGGAAGTTACAGGAGGAGAAGGCGGCTGTATAGTAAATTGAGGACGTTGTAAATAAGTTGACTAAGAGAGTGGGAGAGAGAAGGAATCCTTTAGTTTTTATCACATTTGATATTATATACATGGTTGTAACTTACTCTATAGTCTTTTCGCTGTCGTCATTATCATCATCGTCATGAGAAGGAGAAAATGTTTTCTCTTATCTTCTCCTTCTAACTTCCAGAATAAATTAATTACACTGTTGGAAACGAGGAAAAGTCGTGGAGACTACTGCCAAGAAAAAAGGCGAGATAACAGCAGAAACAGCAACGTGCAAAGAAATGGACTACGCGTACACAAGAACGTTGCAATAAAAACTGGTCCGTATCAGCCTGATATAACGGTATTAATAGTGGCTATCTCTGAGCGAACGAGAACTTTAGAAACATCATCATCTCAAGCAATAAAAAGGAAAGCATGTTGGTGTCTTGTGTGGATTGTAGCAGGCATAATGAAAATAGGCAGAGAGAACAGGATGAAAATGTGAAACGACTGAGAGAAATACATTCAATTTTACTACTCTCAGTGATAACATTTTCGAGTTCATATAGTTTCTCTACTGAAATTTATGATAGCAATGATGATGAGGATACAACTAGCTGCTAGGATTTACTATTTAGTTGTTAAAAAGTATTTTAAGTTTCGTAAATGCTAAAATAAACAAACAATTAAAATGCACACATTGTACACAATTAAATAGCCTAGTGAAATCACAAGGAAATATAGGAATTTTTAGAATCGTAGTCTCATACGTAATACGTATGTATATGTAGTTTTATGGATACGAATGATACGAAGAAAGAGGGAAACTGGGATTTTTATGTACTGGAACATAAATGTCGTGGAAAGTGCTTTCTTTTGCTGTTTTATGCTATTTCAAGAGTAGAACGGAGGAGTTTTTGGAAGTGTGAGATGATTCAATAGAATTTTCGGTGTGGAGGAAGGCGTTATTCTTTCTCGCGTTCTTGGTGAAGGAGAAAGGGAGATAACGACCCACTCCCTGCTGGATCTATATCGCCTCCATCTTTGCCGAGAATATTTCATCCCTTGTTACTGGGGTTTGCTTTCCCGATGACATTTCTGTATTATCACTACTATTTCTTTATAGAAGTCGACAGTGTGTTGATTTTCTGCCTTCAACAGTATAGTATTCCTTTTACACCAGAAATGCAAGTAAATATTTGAAGGGATGGCTTGGCATGTTCACGTAAACAACGGAATCAGTCAATTAAATAAGTAGGCGATTTTGTACAGTCTGTATTTTGAGTCTGTCATCTTATGAAACCCGTTTAAAATGTATACTATATGTATGTGGGTTGATAGTTAACGGATGATTGCAATACAGTTTTGTGGCGGTGTTGTATAATAAACATAGTAAATATGAGATTATACTATGCGAACTCAATAACATCCTGCATTTTGTAAACCATCATTAACATATTATGCATTAATTAAATTCTAACTTGGCATCATATCATTTATATATTTTGTATGTAATTACTGTGGTGGCAGTGTGGTCTAATGGCTTAAGGCACTTGAATGGATTGCTAATACGACACTTGTGATTATGGGACGGGTTGAAGTTCCAAAATCAGAAATACCAAACTAACGTTGCTTCGGTAGTAATGTGAAGTTTCAATTTCAATTAAAAAATAGCTCTACGCATAAATTCAAACAAACTAGGGTATTAGCTTTCTCTGACAAGTGCTTCTCGCACAGTTTTCAAGGGACCCAGGTTCGATTCCTGGCACTGTCAAACTTTTAATAATTTTTATGCATGTTTTTGTAGATTNAATAGCTCTATGCATAAATTCAAACAAACTAGGGTATTAGCTTTCTCTGACAAGTGCTTCTCGCACAGTTTTCAAGGGACCCAGGTTCGATTCCTGGCACTGTCAAACTTTTAATAATTTTTTATGCATGTTTTTGTAGATTTGTTGGAGAACCGAGATAAGGCGTAATTTTTTCACCTGTACAATAAAATATTTAAGGCCAATCTTTTTCAACCAGCATATGTATGTCTCGAGAGTAGGAAATGAAAAGAGAAAATTTACAAAATTAGCTTTGGTCTCTGCTTTCATATCTGAGTATGCTAATCATCAAACACTACTAAACGCTTTCTCTCAGCTTCCCCATTTCCTCTTCATCTATTTTCCAAATTCAAGACACAAACTAGTAAGCATAAATGATCCTGCTTATTTTGAGTTTTCATGTAGTAAGACAGAAACGAAAACAAAAAACAATCCTCAAGATAAAAATACAAATCAGTCTTTGTATTTCTTGTATTCCCCATTTTTGCATTGGTGTATAGGTATTTGCATTACTCTTACTCTTATTTTTGATGTTGTACAAGAGTCTACAGTATTTGCAATGTTGGAGAGCATCCGCAGAAAAAACGGAGAAATTATGCCAATATCAACGATTCAGGATTTCCTCGATTGTGGTTCGAAAGGAAAGAGATGCGGATGGAGCTGAAAATGCAAGAGGAAAATAAGATAAAAGAATACAAGATCTAACTTTTTCCTCCATGATTTCCTTCCACTTTTCCCGTCTTTTGAAAAATTTTCTCCGGTGCTGCTACTACATACACAACTCAACACTACTATCTATAGACACTCATACAGTATTGCTTATTATACAACAACAATAATAACGGTTATAGGAAAATAAAGAGCCCTATAATAATAAACATATTTTTTTCTTTGCATGATCATTGCCATCAACATCACCATCATGAACAACAGAATAACTGCCAACATCAAATATATAAT
>JAHZMV010005077.1:0-11340 GCA_027743765.1 Coecobrya sp. COE2 | reverse complement strand
TATAGGGACAAAGGGGATGCGATGCATGAATAGTTTTGCCTTTGTTAGTTTTAGTTGTTTCAGCGGGATAATTTGCGAACAAGAGTTAGTTAAGTTTGTCATTTTGACCGGTGAAGTGTAATAGTCTGTGAGTTATTATTGTTGACGAGAGACAATTATCTTGAACAATTTAATGCAACCGGTGATTGTAGCTTTAATTGCGCTGACCTTTGAATATTTTTAAACACTTTGTTTTGTGACACTTGCATACTGATTGGAGCCAAAAGTTGAATTTTTATTCTATTTTCAACATAATGGGCGACAATGTCGACTTAGGTAGTGTGTGGGAGTGGCATCGCATAACTGGAGATCCCTTCACTCCCCCGGCCAATACTCCAAACGCTAGGTTTTGTCCATCGGTTGAGGAAATGGGTCAACTGATTGACAAAAGGCTAGGGACGGATGATGTGTTGAAAGGACAACTTATTAATTTTATGACATCTAATCAGACTGTATGGACAACCTTTTTTGATGCACACGGTGCACAGGAGCTTACGAAATTTCTTCGTTTTGTAAGAGCTTTAGATTTTAAAAAGATACGTCTAGATTATCTTGTTGGTGGAACGCTCCACATAACGAAATTGCCCCGCGATACACCTTTCCACGGTGTACCTGATGGTGTCATCAATCGCATTCGAAATAGGCAGAATCATAGTGTTCACGGTGAGTAATTTTTATTATCGATTACCAAATCCATACTCACAATGGATCACCTTTCCACGGTGTACCTGATGGTGTCATCAATCGCATTCGAAATAGGCAGAATCATAGTGTTCACGGTGAGTAATTTTTATTATCGATTACCAAATCCATACTCAGATCGATAAGCCTTATCATCATAATATGTTAGTGCTTATACAGTTCAACCATTATTACTTTCTCTCCAGCTTTAGTGGCGGATATTAATCATAATTCCATGCTGGGTTGGGTCGGCCCGGGCACCTTCCCATGTTGGAACCCCCGCTGTGCCTTGTGCACTCTTACCGGTAGAAGTCCTACGGTTTCGTTGGGTCCACACGGGCAATTACAGCTAACCAAGAGAGCTGACTGCACCACCACCAATTCAGTGTACATTGGCGTTTGCGCTCAATGTCAGGATGAAGATAGCTACACTTGCTACATTGGTGAGACCTCGAAACCATTAAAGACACGATGCGATGGACACCGTGTGCAATGGTGTAACAGCCGCAGCGTATTGGCTAACCGGAGTCAGTTTACGTCCACTGAGTCACGACAAGCTGAAATTGAACGAGTTAAGACTGCTGGTATTGACCCTCAAAATATACTACAGGATTGGTTTTCACACGTTACCGAGAGAGGTATACACCCCGGCCACCAGCGCATGTCAGTTGTGGATATTGTTCCATATTCGTTTCTTCGTAAGAACCGAGAGAGGAATCTTGTTGCTGAGCACTTTTTCCGCAACGGCGACTTCGACTACCTAGGACAGGGAAGGGGGTGTTTGAACACTTATTGCGACGATTAAGTGTTCCTTCTGCATTACACTCTTCGTATCATTTGTTGTAGTATTTAGTTTTTTTAGTAATCGGTGTATTACTTGTCCTCATCGGTTTATTAGTGGTTCTCATAGTTTGTATATGAGTTGTTATGAGTTGCTCTCATATTGGTGTATATACATTAAGGATAAGGATTGCTTTGTTTATATTAACTGATATTCAAGGCAACTAACTTTCTACATTTGTGACCCATATCTAGTCCATCGAATCTATGGCCTTCCCTTTAGAACTCCTGCACTTATCGTTGAAAAGGATGCTGTATTTATGTGAGAAACAATTTATTGTTGATGATATATACTTTTATTAGTATTTATAAAATGAAACTCTCCGTAATATCATTCTTGACTTGAACTTTGTAACAGTCCGGCTGGCTGGGATAATGAGAAAAAGATGGCCATTCTTCAGGAAAATATGACAAATATCAAACCAGACGACTTTTACAATGAAATAATACAGAAGCCTGTTATCACAAGAAAAGTGAGTTACGACAGCTTTTGGAGTTCATTCTAGTTTAAATATTCTTAAGGTTGTTGTGACTAATTCTACTAATAATTTAATTTCAAACAGACGGTGAACAGGGAAGCAGAAGTAGAAGTTGAAGACGAGCAAACGTTCCTAGAAAGACAACTGACATTAATTCAACAGCAGGCAAACGTGAAGGACGCTAGAATGTCACCAATCAATATTTCCAAAGGAAGTACACCTGATAAGCGATCATCCTTAGGTCTTCCCTCGGCTTTGGCTAATACGACGCCAAAGAAGGTAGTTTGTAGCTCGTACAGAGTACTTGACAATAGTCCAAGTAATGACGCCTTGGTTCAAAAAATGTATTCTTCCTCTTTTCGCGTGTAGGGTGATTCAACAAGCTCAGAACGAGTTTTGGCCAACTTTTTCAACTCCCTCTTGAGCAAGAAAACTGGAGGCTCACCAAGTGCCCCCAACAGCTTAAACGGTTAAAAAGCAAGTTAAAATTGAGCATGCATCCATGTCACATGTACCTTCAGGTGTTGTGCTAAACTTTTTTTTTCTGCTTCTCCTTCCATTAGATACCTCGAGATCTGACGCAGCAGCGGAATTGGACAGTTTAATCAACAAGAAGAAATTAAACAGTCTCAACTCTTCAGATTGCTAGTACTACCATTAATTCTAAAGCATAGACTTCCACAATTACAAAAATTGTAAGAAGTTTTTTGACGAGCGACATACACGGGTGACTCGCTGCGACAACAACAAGAACAACTCCAATAAGCTAATAATAATAATCGGAAGAAAAATGTGAAATCATACCTTCTCTACCTGCATAAATTTCATCCAAAAAATCATCTTTAAGTTGAGAAATGAATTAACGGCCATCAGGAACACAAGATAGAGTTGTCAAACAGTTAACTAGTAACTATTTCTCTGACTGAATTCAATACATATATAAATAATTATTCGATTTAAGGAGCAAACCGCTTTTTGAGAGGATGTGAAATATAAGGAACGGATCAGCTTGTAGCACAAACATAATAATAATTTTTAAAAAATGGGTTTCGTCGAGTAAACTATTTACTATGTACATAATATGGTAAATAGTTAGTCTCTATCTACCTTCATATTATAGCAATTAAATTATTACTATTCGTTCGTATTTCGTATTCTTACAGGTTAGCTGCTAACTTTTAAATGGCATAAAAGGATTTAATAGAATAACAATAGCTGCTGCTGTTGCATGTGTATTCGTAGCTGTTGATTTTTATGTTCGTCACAGAATTTTGAAGTGTGTGAAAAAGACCAGTGCTGCGTTATATCCAAAGCGAATGCCACTTTTCACATATTGGATCACGTATAATTATTATTAATAATATTGTTAATATTTATATACCGCTTTATAAATGGAAGAAAAGAAAAAAATTAGTCAACAATCATCATCCATCAGTAAGTACACACCGCCTTATAAATTAAACTACTACTCTACTACTGAATCAATTTACTAATTAGTGTAACATATAAAACTATAATCCTCATTTGTGAATTTTATTAAAGCTGTGTATAAAAATGTGTACATTTATATAACACCACACAACCCTTTGTTTTGCAGTATTGTTAATGCATAATCTTGTAATAATAATAAGAATAATCAAACATTTCTATGCGAGTTTTACGCAGTTTATCATTATAGTTTAGTAGAGAGAGATATGTCTTTTGATGTGGGCCCGTCTTTGCTGAATTATTATTAAAAATAAGAAGAGGAACAACTCCGGAGCAATTACAATAATATTATGACCGCATTATTTTTATGCTCACAAATGTGTGACTTCATTCATCAACAGTGGCATTTGTAAGGACAACAATGCATAAATAATTTGATCATCATGCATACTTCAAACTTGATTACCGGTTTCTTGAAATTAAATATTTTTAATTTTCTATATAATTCATTGTACATACTTTATAACATATTATTCTTCATTCATTCCGTTGATCTCGTCAAAATCAGATCGGAATACTGAGTGCGTTGTAGTGAGTTCTCTTTAACAAAAATAATGATTAACAATCAATCCAATTAAATCACACCAAAACAAATAACGCAAGTCAGATAATTTTACTAACTAAAGTGAATTTTTTAGCGGAAGATCGATTGACAGTCGATATAGTCGAAAGGTTTTATTGGCGAAGTGTGTTGTCGAAAACAATACCTACATCTAATGAATAGTCGCGCCTCATCCATGATATTATATAAATCATCTTGCGTCACAGTCATCTTATTGTGACGATGGGTCTAATAATTTGGCAATTACGGAAAATATTGAAAGAAAATGAACGGGTGAACAATAAGTACATTCTAAGATTCTAAACTTTACCTATCTATTAATTATATGGATATCTTATTATAAGTTGTAAATTAATTAATCAATCTTTTGGTCTGTGAAACGCGCCTAACCTGATAGTATTTCGTACGATAGATCCTAAATAGGTATATAACAGATTTACACTCTTAAAACCTACATAACAGAAGGAAAAAACGTGTTAATAATATTGGCCTGAACAGCACTGCCGAGAAAAAGTAAAAATAGAATTGTTATATATATTACTAATTTATTGTAACGTAATAATGTTTTTGATAATGAGACACTGGAAGTCTGATATGCTTTCAACGGACTATACAGCATTGGATCTACTACGGTATAGCGGCAAGAAAGATCCGACGGGTGAAAAATGTGTTGCCTTTTTTGCAGTACTGACTTCCTATCTTAATTTTTTGTCATAAAGTTATAATACAGAGGAAGAGAAGCGTTATACGTTAAAACTCAGGAGCAGCCTTTAAGATCGAACAGTTGGTTATATTAGATTCTCGAACAAAGAGCGTTATTCCGGCCTGGTATGATGCAGGTATTGATATATGGCTTGTTCTAATACGTCGAGCAAGTCCCGCTGAGCCACTTAAAACTGGCATTTCTTCCAAAAGCATGTTGCTTACTTGCCCTACATAAGATGGAAATTATTTAAAATTATTGAACATTTGAATGCGGATAGTGTGGATTGTGGATGCTTTGTATAATCACATACCCAAAACGTTCAAGTCATTCCATCTTTCATCAGGAAATCTGACAAGTTTTCGTAGATCAGTACGTGGTCCCATACGTTTAGTCACATCGTCACGCCTCACCAGCAGAACGGAAGAAGAGCTCAACTGAGGAATTAGCTCGGCCGTGGGCACACATTCCAGTGGGTTTGTTAAAAATATTCCTTGTCTAGTCACCCCAAAAATCATTTGATGATGCCAAGCGTCTGGGATCTCACTGGATAACTCTCCTTGTCGCCGGACTTGGAGGTTTAGTGTTGCAATCGGTACAGCACCTGAACAAGAAAAGATGACGGAACTTTGGTGATTGAACGATAATTGAACGTTTTTGTAAAATTCTCAATTGGAAGTACACTTACCTTTACATATCCAGTGAAGAAGCCACTTGTTCAGCGTACTCGGAGAGGTGTTTGGTTTTATGTGAAAAAATCTACCATAAATCAGTCCATTGGAAGCTCGATGAATGCCAGCAATTAAATCTTCATGAGTTGTGCCGGCGTTAGATCTGGAGAGAAGGTACTCTGGAAGATCAGCATCTTCCTCACGCAATCTCGTCCCCACGCAATTGTTGACAAACTCGGGGCTTAGCGTAGTCATTATACAGCCAAGCGCACTCTACAATTACAGATTAGTAGATTAGAGATCGGTGTTTTAGCATGTCCTCGAAATGCAGTAGGAACAGTACTAAATGCACATGATAAATTTGTCCATACCAGAACATTTAGGCAAGCAGTTGCTCCACAAGCGGACCTCCCAATTTGACTGACACTTATTTCCTGAGCTTCCTGTATCGACCAGATCATGACTCCGTCAACTTCCAATTCCATTGAGTCCTAATTAAACGTGGGATTAAAGCTTACTGTGTGAGTGTAAAATGTAAACGGGAATGCAGAAATGCAGTAGGTATTACCTCAGACGACTTTCCAGCCGGAATAACAGTGGGACAGGGTCCATCCAATTTATCCTGAAAAACTGGTGCAGAGATCGACATGGCCATAGCTCTGTTGTTCGGATGACTATTGCATGCAACACCGGAATAACAGCCACTGGATGAACTACTACTATTACCCATTTCGGGCAAGGTCACAGATTTGACAAGTCTCAACTTAATCTCATCAGTTCTGTTGCAGTTATTCAGGAAGGAGTTGGCGGTTGTAGCATTATGGCTTGCAAGAGAGGAACTACCGGCAATGCTGTCTATTAAATTGTTCGTACGCTTACTACAGTGGGGTATGGGGTCGTTACTACTATCTCTAACAGTACTACTATCAGACGAGATAAAGCCTCCTCCTCCGTTCGACCGAGTGACAACAAGTTTAGAAAGGACGACAGCGGCTGAGGCATGGTCGTCATTGAGCACTTGGTTATTATTGCCACCAACACAGCTGGTACTAGGACCTGGCACGACATGGCTTCGACCACAAGTTAACGCAGTTGCACAAGAAGAGCCAGGCACAGCAGTACCGCCACCTAAAAATAAATGATCGCGGACAACATCTTCGTCATCGTCCTCATCATCACCGTCACAGCATCCATCACCACTGCCGCCCGGATCAAAATCCATCTCCAAAAAATCCATATCCGGCGAATACATTGCGTTATTATTTACATTTCCGGGAGATGGATTGTGAAGCGATCCATTTTGAATACTTCCCGTTGAATGGCAACATCTAGACGACGAACTTGATGGCTCCAAACTCGGGATTTCAGAAGAGGACGACGAGGGGGGAAATGACGAGTCTGACGGATGAAGTTTGAAAAAACTGGAGGGTAAATCCGCAGCTAGACGGGAAGGTTGTTGGGAGCTACCGTCGCCCTTATACGTGTACACGCAGTACTGATCATCCGAGTCTGCACAGTCTTCATCCTCATCCGTGGACAAGGTCGGAGGGGCGTTTCGACGATTATCAACATTATTGAGGTTACAAGGCGGCTGACACGAGTTACTCCCACTGTTTTGTTGAGTAGCGTTCACGGCAGAGGAACTACCACGCTGCTGACACGTGTTACAGGCAAGATCATTATTTATAGAACTGGACGACGCGTTCGCCAGCCCTTCAGTGTCATTGGTGCAGTAACTACTGTTATCCGTGCCGTTTACCTTTTGCAGATTCTTAGGCATTGCTGATGATGACGTTGACGAGACTGCCGTGTTTGAATTCACTGCTGACGTGTTGTTGTTCATCTGCAACAAATATCAAAATAATCCATAATCTTGAATAATCATACATCAAATTAAGTTAAAATTATCAAGAAAAAACACTTTCCGTACCTTGAATCATTGTGATAGCATCACAAAGGCAGTTATAGTTGATACTGGCCATAAACAGTTGATAATCATTGTGATGTATGATTACTCACATGATATTTACCTGCAAATTACCAAATTAAAATATTTAACCTTAACCATTACGCAAAACATTATTATTCTCCATTCAATATTATTATTATCTGCAAGACTAAAGTTCACTTACCTAATTATTGTAACAACTCAATCGTCTCAATCCATCCAACAGCACAGCTTTCTTATTAATTAGAATAGAACTTTAATTTTCAACTTACAACCAACTACAAATTCTCTCTAGCAATCCGTGTTAGTAAACAAAAGATGAACCCTCCTCCTCTTCCAATAATCATGATGACAATAACAACATCTGATCCACCTCTCACATCTCTCTACTTACATCTCTCTCACAAAGTGACACTCTCTACTTAATCCACTTTAACTACTTGTCTAATTAAAAGTTAACGAGCAAGAGAAAAAGACTGTCCAAGTTGAAATGAGTTCCTTTCTCTCCATTCGAAATCCTCAAATCAGCTCAAATTTTAAAGTGGAGCTTTAAATTTGGCGGAGTTGCGTTTGAGTGTGGAGTGCGCAGGAGATAGTCGTGCGACGTGAGAAGGTCCCACAGCTCTGCATTTCTCTGCATCTGCTCTGCTCCCACTTTCTGGGGAAATCCGATCAATTCTTGTGTAAATTTTTAAAAGTGGATCCCCACAAGAACATCTGCATCTTGTTCACTCCTATCCTTCCACTCTATCCATCTTCCTCACAAAAATATCTTTTTTTTGGAATTACACACTTTTTTAATGGATGACGACGAGATGAGAATGATGAGTAAACAAGGATGAGAATGTGTTGGAAATGAGGGACAAGATGTGTGAAAAATACTACACCTCAATCCCATTATTATTCATATTACTTAACTTGATACATGTTTCATAAATTGCACAGGTGGTGATCTTGTTGTTTGTCGTGATGGTCAGTCAGTTGTCCTTTGATGCTTTTTGTTGTCCTTCAGTTTCCTCAAGAGGCACAGGTCCACCTCCCACAGGTGGGGAACACTGAATTAAAAGTGGAGGTGTACAAGCTGTTTGAAGACTGGAGGACATTAAGGCTTAAGACATTAAAACATTATGATCTCAAGATTATTCGAAGCAGAGGTGCAGAGTGCATTGAGGTGCATGAATGGTTTGAAAGACGGTTAGATTAATGATAATCGGTAATAATGGCGTTAACAGTTAATACTCTGCTGAGGTTCAAAAATGGTGTAAAGGCTTCCATGATTAAATCGCATAACGCGACGAGTCCAGCGACCCAAATAGCTCATGCTTGACAAATAAAAATACAGTGATTTAATAGAGTTTTAGCTAATTGTTTTAATTAAAGTGTATAATATATCATATTATGATCTCCCAATGGTGATTGTGGTTAAAAGATGATGAAGGAAAGTTGTGGGAACAGTAGTGGTGTTGGAAATAATGGCGTATCCGAAAATAATACTGCGAGTGGGAGTAGTGGCGGGGGTGGCACGTCGTCCTTGCCCTCAGGATCTTCCAGAAACCACACTACGGCCTTAATACATCGACACGTTAATTCGAATAATAGCTTTAGCCATCCAAAATCGGGTACTGGTTTCCAGACGTCGTTGGATGATATTGACATTGATGACGACGACGTGATTCTGGAGAGCCCCACGAGTGAGGAGGGGAACTTTGTGGTGGGGAGTAACAATGTGGCTGCAGGTGGGAGCAGTGGCGGTGCCATAAATAGTAGTGAGGAGGATCATTTGTTTATTGGTGGGGGTGGAAGCAGTGGGGGAGGTCAGAATGGTGCTATAAGTGGAGGTGAATCCAGTAGAACTAGTAGTAGCGGTGGTCAGAGTAATAGTAATTCTCTTAGTAAATCTACATTGAGGCTAGTTTTAGGGATTATACTCTTAATTATCGTCGACATCATTTGGGTCGCGTCGTCGGAGCTGTCATTTGTAAGTTTTTATTATGTTCTGCAATGAAATGTTTTGTATTGAATAAGATTTGATGTTATGTTAACGGAAATTGTGATTTTGTACTTTCAGTATCTGTTTCACGATGCGAAATTTGACAAGCCGTTCTTCAGTACGTACGTGAAGACCTCAATGTTTCTAATCTTCCTAATTGGCTACATGTTCTGGACTCCGTGGTATGAGCAGTGTCAAAAGGCTGACAGCTATGCGTATACACTGCTCGCAGCGGAGGCTAATAGCATCGCCAATGTATCCGGGAATACGGATGACTCGATTGACGACACCGCTAGTGACGCTGTGTTGGTATGTTAATCAACTCTACATTCTTTTCTTTTTTACAATATGGTTTTGTGATTGTGCAATTTCTTTTTCATTTTAGAGTCCACCAGCTTTTGTTCCTATAAACTATGACACGGCAGGTTCCGGAAATGAGAGTGACGACTCTGCACACCAGCGATCTGTACGGTTTAGCAAATTGGCAGAAGTTCGTCATCTCTCTGACCATGAAGCAGCAGAGGCCTTTTACGCTCGGCTTTCTTACCAAGCTTCCGTTCAGGCTGAGCAGATAGCTTATCGACTAGCTAATCGACTGTCTCCTAGTCAAACGGCGCACTTGGCGATCACTTTTTGCCTTATGGTAAGTGACTTCCATTATATTCCCAATTGTAAAAGTATTTGGAATGCATAATAGCAAACCATATTGGATATTTTCAGTGGTTTATAGCCAACTACACGTACCAGTTGGCAGTGTCTCATACCCAAGTGGGAATAGTCAACGTACTATCATCTAGTTCCAGTCTTTTTACCCTTCTGCTTGCTGCCGTATTTCCGGCGATGGCGTCAGACAAGTTTTCCATCTCGAAATTGTTATCCGTTCTAGTCAGCATTTTCGGAGTTGTAAGATTCAAACTTAATTCCCCTGTTTCAATCATATCTTTAACATTGAATGATAAAATAATAATACATTTGTTATTAATAATTGAATCAATTGTATATATTGTAGGCGGTGGTTAGTCTCTCGGATATGAAAGCAGAGACTTCGTTCCTTCCAGTTGGTGCCAAAAGGGGTTTGCTCATTTATTCATTTCATTTATTATTAATACAATATTATGATAAATAATTAACCTGGTGACGTTGTTTGCATTGTGTTAGGTTTTGTCGGCCTGTTCAACTTGCTTCTTCTCTGGCCATTGTTCTTCGTTTTCAACTACACTGGAATCGAAGTTTTTGACTGGCCCAGTAAGCGCCAATGGGTGTTCCTAGTCGTTAATGGAATCATCGGCACAGTATTTTCTGAAGTTCTTTGGCTATGGTAAGGCATTGATAACTCGTAGGAAATCGAAAACTGTTTGGTTGGTTTGACCGTTTGATTATTAATATGTTGTTGTTGATTCAGGGGGTGCTTCCTAACCTCGTCCCTAATAGCCACTTTGGCCATCAGCCTAACGATCCCAATGTCAATGGTAGCAGACGTGATTTTCAAGAACGTTTCCTACTCATGGCTTTTCTACGTCGGATCGATGCCAATGTTCCTCTCCTTCTTTGCTGTGACCTTACTCACTCATTACGAAAACTGGGATCCTGTCGCTGGCTTCTGGAAACGCATCTTCAAGCGGTGCTGGCCTCGAGCAAGATCTTCCAGGTACCAGAGGTACCGCTTTTCTTTATCATCACATGTTATCCATCAGAAATAATCGTAATGCACTTGGCACTTTACACTGTTTCTGCACGTGATATGTTTTTCAGGGTTCTGGTCAACGATATGATGGATCATAACGAACAGCAGGAGAGATTACTGGAGGAGGATGACAGCCCAGAGGAGGATAGGGACGAAGAATCCGGATTCGGACGAGAAAGTTTACACGCAACAAATAATCAAACTTCCATGGGATAGTTTACTTGTCATCATCATCTTTCCACACACACCACACTT
>JAHZMV010005075.1:0-18585 GCA_027743765.1 Coecobrya sp. COE2 | reverse complement strand
AGCAGTACTTGTCCAAGCAAGGGAAAAGGAATATCGTCACATAGCATTCTGACCATTAAAGGCCCCTTGTAAAATCTTATGGCATCACCAACCTAATGATATCAGAAATTAACGGTTTCCCAATTACTTAAATCTTTCTAAAACCATCGGGGCCCTCTGCAACGGCTATTGCAATCCCCCAATAATATGCACTTACGTTATTGGCATATAAAATCCCTAATTAAAAATGTTATTGCATAATAAATCGATCAAATTGCACAAGAAACGTACATCATCTTTAGATGCGTAAATACAATGCACTAAATACAATAAAAAAATGAAAACATTCTTTAAATGTTAGGGATATACTGAGTTTATTTTTACTGACAAGCTAGTTGTGTGCTCAAACTTTAAATACATAATATACAGTTACCACAAGTTACTGTGGTGTAACGCTTATGTATTTAGTTTTACTGATGATTTTAATAATTAGGAAAAACAACAGATTAATCATTTATAATGCGCATACTTTCGGATTCGTCATTCAGAAGCTTTGGTCACTCTTCGAACACGAGCGTACGGTGTAGTTTTGAAACTGGAAATTGATGATGATGATTGATTGCTGTTCTCATTTTGAGAGATGGGAATCCTGGAACAGCCACTGGGCTCTTTCTTGGAACCACGCGTACGTATACTACTTCTTGTACTAGGAATCCTACCGGCATCAATGGAACAATGAGGACCTCCCTAAAAACCAACAGTACAGAATAGAGAGCACGTACTTTAAACACTAAAATCTGTTTAAATCATAGATTCACATACATTTTTAATATTTCCAACATTTTCATTTGATTTAACACATTCCTCTGTATTTTCCTCTTCCTGAGTTAAGTCAACAAATTCGAATTGAGAATTCTTTCTCGATCCTCCAGCTCTTTTCTTCACTTTCTTCTGCTCAACAGACTCGTCTCTCTGTTGCCCCACCTCTAAACTCATCTCCGTCTTCATGTCCCACGCCTCCATCCACTTCATTAAAACGGTGATTGTCTCAAAAATTTTATTAGTTCCACCTCCAATCCTTTCTCTCTCCATTATTACTCTCTTCATCAATTCAATCATCCTGTCTATCTCTCGCAGCACAATCTCGTTTTCCTCTTTCACATCCACATAATTGGAAAGAGTTTCCGCGTAGTCGTTCTCTACCCGCCTCAACATTTCTTTCAGGTCACGAATCTCGTCCTCTTCATGATTTATTTCAACAGATTTACTTTCCCTAGACTCCAACTCTGCTTCCAACTGGTGCACTTTGTCCTGCAGAAAAGAAACTTTTCTTGTAAGCTCATCTCTCTCGTTTTTGACGTGCTGCAATTCCTCATCCTTGCTCCGGGATTGCTTCGGTTCGAAAATGCTTTCCGTTAAGTCACCTCTCTTGTTGTCGTTTGTGGCCATGAAGCTGACTGGAATTCTCTTCGAATTATGAAAAAATGCGATTGTCTGAAACCCTGTAACAGGGAAGTAAAGCACTACAATTACGGGAGTGTCATTTCACAGGTAAATTTTTCACACAAGTGTACATTTTCGCAGTTTAAGAACATAAACGAGAAAGTTCGGTATATAAGTAATAGCTTGTTATTTGTCCTTACAGCCTTTTATCGGTAGCGGTGGATGATTTTTTTAAATTACAAAAATTATTATATGCAGATTTATTTTAACTAACACAGATAATATGTGACATTCTTAATTGGAAAATGTTATTTGCATAAAGTGGTAAATATTTTACATAAAAGTATAAAAGTTACATGAACTGTTGGGCTAAAAGATGAGGAGATTCATTTCTGCTTTCTTTATGCTCTCATCACAATTACATACATGAATTTGTTTAATTACCTTATTAAAATAGATACGGTGATTGACTTGTTTCAATAATCTTTACACGGGGCATTGTGAACAGCTTCGAATATCAATATGATGTGCACATGCTTGACTTGACTGCGTGAAAATGTACTTTGTTAGCTTGATTAAATGATTAATGTTGGCCAGCTATTTACTATGACGGATTGCCAGCTATTTACAGAAATACTATTGTGTGTGAATCCATCACAGCAGCAGAAGCATAAATATTGTTGTATTGTAACAAATAACTGCTGTATTCTAATAATCTTTTCTTGTGCATTGTTTTTATTCGTCGAACAATTACATAACTTTCTTATCGTCTGTATATATATATATATTGCCCATTGAACTTTGACCCAGGCAGGGAGGAACATTTCTATCAAAACTGCAAGGATGGCACCAAATCGAATAGATATAAATCTTTATATCTATACTTTGAAAGTACCAATATTGTTAGCACATGTAATTAGTGCATTCAAATGAATGCAATTTACTTATGTAAATAGCACATTCAATTTCAATTTTAACTCGAGTTCAGAGACCCATGCATGCATATATAATTAAACAGTAAAAATTGAAAATTAAAGAGCCTTTGCATTCGGTATCAATGAATAGGATTTAATGTCACGGTAAAATGGTATACATAACTACGTATAACCAGAATAAATTTCGGATGTATGTCAGTAGAAAACTTTTTTATTTTTCATGGAAAATGCATCAGTGAAGTATAAATTGATGAGCAAAAATTTAGGTAATCTGGTAAGCCGATTCGATTGTACAATGGATTATTAAAGTTTTTTGTGACAAAGATATTAGCGTGCTCAGATTTTTAAGGGCGAGTTGAGAAGAACGCTGAATGTCTGGTTGACATGGAATAGTAAATCCTGAATATGCCCAGGTTAGAAAAATGCGACGTATTATTATTTACTATGACAAATGCTTAAAAACAATAATAAATAGTGTGAATCGTACGTGGTCAGGTAACGTATGTATTTGTAGCAGCTAGCAATTTTTATTAACAATAATTATTCATTCACATATACATACTGAATTACATACCAAGTCCCATAAATTGCAATGAAACTGAATCATAAAATATGAATCAGTTTAAAAAAAAGTTAGCTAAACTTTACATTAGTCATCATCAAGTAAGTCAATGAGAACAGGCACAATTTTCAATCCCATTGAAAGCACGTCCATAAGCATTTGTTGACTTTGTTCATTCATCGCCTGTTGGTTTGCTTGAGATACGGTACTGGCCACAGTGGATGCAGCTTCCGCTTTCATTTTCGCCTTTTCATTTTCCAAATAAGTAGCAACACTGTGTATCAGCAACTTTTCTTCCGCACATCCTCTCTGCTGAACTATTCGACGAATATCGGAAGTCGCTCTGAAGGCGTCAAAAAATCTGGAAATAGTTTCGTCCACGTCTCCGTCCGAGGCTAATAAATTCTGCTCAATGCTAAGAGGATTGGAGTCCTTAGCAAGGAATATAAATTCGTGTATGCGATGAATTTCGCCAATTCTCTCGTGCAGCGATCTCAGTCCTGACATCCAATCTTGAACTGGCCTTGGAATCGAGCTTCCTAATATATCATCGTAAAAGTTGAGGAGAGTTTCATATTTCCCCAAGAGAGATTTTTCCATTTCTGGAACGTCCACTTCGAAAATATTGAATCCCTGTTGAAACCAATAAGCATTATTATTACTATGGAATCCATAGTATGGATACCTATACTGACATTATAAAATGAAAATGTAATCAACCTAAGAAAACCGTATACCAGATTAGATTACCTGTTGGATTCCATCCAGTATTGTCCCATTATAATTAGCCCAAAACTGTTCTAGTTTTTTATGGACTGCAGCCAGCATTTTTCCTTTCACAACCATTGTTCCCATGTTCAAATTTTGGTAAAATCTCTCCTGGAAAAAGGTCGCCTCCACAAACCCAAATAGCGAATCAGATTGCTTTTGTATTTTCCCATGCACCAACTTAACATATCCGTCTCGTACTTTCTCTTGTGCTTCANCTGCAGCCAGCATTTTTCCTTTCACAACCATTGTTCCCATGTTCAAATTTTGGTAAAATCTCTCCTGGAAAAAGGTCGCTTCCACAAACCCAAATAGCGAATCAGATTGCTTTTGTATTTTCCCATGCACCAACTTAACATATCCGTCTCGTACTTTCTCTTGTGCTTCAGAACGCAAGTTGAAAAGAGCTGTGCGAATTTCTGAGAGAATGTTGACTCCACCTCCAGAAGTGGATCGGTTCAACTGGCCAGTTAAATCCAGCAGCATTTCCAGTTCTATTTCCAACTCCTCCGAGTGCGTCAAAGAGTCTCTCTCCATCTCGTACCCCATTTCACTCCAAATTCGTTTGAGTGCAGCAGAGGCAGTCAACTTTTCATCGTCATTTCCCCCAAAGCCATCACTCTTCAGTCCTTCAAGTTTGATCCAGTCAGCCTTTAATTTCTCCAGAGCTTTGCGGCCGTACTCATCACCATTTTCCAGTGAATTCCAAAACCCAGTCGAGTACTTCTTCTTAAATTGCTGTAGCGTATGATGCACTTGTTCCTTAAGCTGGGCCTCGACATTTCGAATATTATTGTCCTTCAACATTTCCAAGGTTGACTTGTGCAACTCTTCCAGTTTGGTTTTGAGGGAATGGAAAGAATTAGTGATTTGCACGGAGGTTCCACTCTCTACATCCTTTTCATCGGTAACTTGTTGAAACAAGTGAAGTTGCTCTTCAGTCTTCTCCAACGTTGCCATTTTTTGGCATGATAAGCTTATCTGAAGCCATTCTGAAACCTCCATAATTTTAGTGGTGACTGGAAGTGTGTCACTTTGCCCCTGTCGTTGTTCCAACAACTTGATACAAATTTCCTCCAAATTTTTCACAGCCGCTACCAATTTTTCGCTCCTCAGCCCCAGCAAGTCCGCTTGAAATTTTGTAACGAATCCAGTTTCCAGTTCATTCATCTGCTCAGTCACAATCCGACCAATTTCCTCCTTCATGTGTGGAATCAGCCTATTGACAATGACATACTTTGAGTCCGCGCTCAGTGTAATAGCAAAGTCATCAGGCGTGACAGCAACACTCTTCAGTTGGTTCTTGCAAACCTCCCGAATTTTTTGTCGTACTTCAACAAAATGATCCATGTTATTTAATGGGCCTGACTCTGTTGGAAAGCGAATCAATACCCATTTTGATTCATCTTCCAGTAAGTATTCAATAAACTGCTGATTACTTTTGAATGCGGGTTCTCTGGATGCTTCCATAAGAAACTCTGATGCTTCCTCAATAATGGTTTTGTCTTCGATTTTTTCTCCAGAAGATGGATCACGGTTATTTACTTTGGAAATGATCAACCCCATGGAATCTTTTACTTTATTCAGATTTTTGAAAAAAGAAGTAGCATGGCTGGTTAGCAATAAAAAGTCATTCCTGTTCATGCTGGAGTATGACACGGATGATGACGGAATCACAAAAAGAAATCGGGCGAGATCCACTTGCTCCGCAATTTTCTTGATAAGCACCATGGTAGCTATATCCATTTGTGGTCCTCGGTTATCATTGAAACCAGGACAGTCAACGAAAACCAAACTGGTGTCGTCATCACAAGAGAGATATTCCGGAAGAAATGTTTTTGAAGCCACTTGAGGATCTCCAATGCGAGCTTGTGTTGCACTACTCCCCTCTTCAACTTCATCCACAATCACAAAGCCACTTCTATGCTTTTTTGCATGGAGTTTGGCTATATCGCTTGTAACGATTTGGGCAGCGGTCGACTTTCCAGCACCGGTCCCTCCAAGGACAAATATTACTTCTCTTTTGGCACGATTGGAGCACTTGGAGTTAAGTTGCTCCCAACCTTGATCGATAAGGCGAAGTGCCTCTTTTACTATTTGGTCTTCTTTCGCTAACGATGCTGCCATTTTAAATTAACAAACAATGACAAGGAATTTATATTTAATTTTTAGATAGACAATGTTAACGATTTGAAAAATTCAGTGTTTTGCAAAAACTCTTCCCTGCAGTAGCAAATCACATTTGCACTAGCTCACTGTTAGCGATTGAATGGGAAAATGAAATGAGCGTGTGATGGAAAAGAGAATGAGGCTCAGAAGCTCTGGTTAAGAACGACAACGTGAAGTTACGTTTGCAGAAATGCTGAATAAACAGAAAGGAATGTCGTTATATAATGTCTTGTATTCAATATAAAGAGGAGGATTAGTTTTCATTTTGTTTAGAAACCAGACGTCTCAAGGTAGTATTAGTCTTCATCAAGAGAACCGACGGCAGAACGTTCCTTATCTTAATGGCTTATTTTTTGCTTTAAAAGTTCTACACGGAGGAGATGAGAGAAATGAACTGACATTTGACAACGAAACAATCCAAAAGGGTGACCACGGCAGACAAATACTGAAAATGCATGAAATTGTATGAAAAATTATGAAAGAAGAGGGTGAAATGTGAAATCTACAGTCGCTTCGCTAAGTTTGACACAATGAAGCTTGAACGCTGCTAGCAGCAGATAGAGCCAGAAAATAAGTACCTATGTAAGATCATGAGATGATCTCATGATCTTACATACGCTCATTGAGATGCAATCCAATAAGTTTTTGCCATTTTCCTGCTGGAAGACTTGCAGTTCAAGTTGATGATGGTACGATCAGTCTTACATGCGTAGGTAATGTACATATTTTTTATCTTATTCTTTTTGGCAACACACTAACATGCTTTTGATGTTTTAAATAAAGGATTGATTGAGTATAATATATGCTCACTTAATACTTTTACATTGTGTTACATACGATATATTACAATAAATAGTTGCTACGATATGATTTGTAGTTTTGTAGTCAAACTGAACAAAATAACCCATAATGTAGTAAATTCAATGTCATGACAACTGACAATATTGACATTGTCATCCCTTTACTATATAACGAAATAGGTATACAATTTTTTCTACATAAAAATGAAATCATGTCTACATGTCAGTTGACAGCACCAAGAAAAATGTTTTACAATTCCACTGTCAACACATCGCTTGGTTAGGGGTACTGTGAGAAATAACTCGAAACATTTATCGGTCACTAAATAATATAACTTAATCTCATTTAAAAGCAACCCTTTTAATAAAATAATTAATCTTATTGCTCTGGACATTCTGGAACTCTACCCCCTTCTGGAGTGAAGCAATCGTAACACGTAGTCTCTCTATCCACACTAATCCCATTCTTGCCACAACTTCCCTCCCTCGCGCAACAGATGCAAAATCCAACCCTGTAAATATTGCAGCAGGGCCACCTATTCATTTCCCAACAGTGAGATACACATGCAGGGGACGCCGAGCAGTTTGTTGGAACGCCAGGTCTTGGCGAGTAACAGTCACAAGTCAATGTCTGCTTCAATATGACATGAACAATTACAAAAATAATGCTTAACTAAAAAAGACAATAGCTAAATAAAATTTAAAATGTGCAGGAAATTGGTAAAATGGTTTTAACTCTTTGTTCTTACCTCAGCAGCAAAAGAAGACTCCCAGAAAGTCGATGAATGGATAAAGAGAACAAAAATGCTAATAGCAACAAAAATTAATGGCGATTTTTCTTGTTGTAAGTTATTAGCCATATTTGTAATTGTAAACGGGCAAAAATCAGGGGACAGTTTAAAATGTCTAGTAAATACCGTTAACAATGTAATGTTGATTTTATTTATTGAAAAATCTGCAAATGTCACCACAAGTATGTAGAATTCTGAAGTAATCTTTATGTGTAAATACTCGTTATGCGTGACTAGCTCTTCTGAGGGCGAAATACACTGATTTAAAGCTTTTACATACTCTTTTACTTTACAAAACGGTCAGTGGATACTTTTATGTATGTTCACTGTTAACGGATTTAGTCGTATTCAAAACTTTATTGTTATTAATAACCTTTATTTTTACTATTTCAATGCTATTGCTTGAAGCTTTTCTTGTATGTACTTGTATTGAAACTCATTGTGTACCTGTATTTACTGTACTAAAATAGAACACAGGTATGCTTACTTGTAGTTGTCCATAATTATAATATGTTTGTGCATATTATTATCAAATCATTATGCTCAGTTTTAATTATGTATATGTACATAGGTAGTTGGAAAGAAATGACTCATGTTACCCCAATAATTATCTAGTTGTGCGACCTTCGTTGTCTTCTTCCTTAAATGTTAACAAATAGCATCATGTTATATAACTTGTACTAACTGAGCTAACCCCTATCTCAATTAATTTTAATCCAGACATGGTTTTGCAAACAAAGTGAATTGAGAGAGAATTACATAGTTTCATTTTACACAGACACAAATACCATGAAGAAGTGTCTAAAATGCAATGACAAGCGTAAGGGAACGTCCATACAATTTCCAAAAAGTGTGGATGGGGTGGGTATTTAATTTACTAGAAAAGTTAAAGAATTTCACTAATCATGTAATCTGATCAATTTTAATTGTATAGAATAGTATTCAAGTTAAACTGTAATTATGGGGTATTATGAACTTTCCCAAACCACAATCACCTGCTGATCTGCTCCTCTACTCACTTGTTTACCAACATTTGCTCGTGCTGTCTGCTCTTTTACAAAATAGGTTGATTGTGTGTTTAATTAAAATTAAATGGGATTTTAGAGAGTATAATTTAATAATAGTTAAAATGGAGTTAAATGAGCACTACTGCTTGTTCTGTTTAAGTGAAATAATTCCGTACGTTTTACCACCAGATGATAGTGGTGGAGGGGCTCTTCCAAATTTTAATTTGATTAGTGATTATCTCGGAGTTAAAGTTCCAGTGGAACGGCACAGCGATAGTAACGATTTGGATCATCAAAGGGAAAGTATTTTTAATGCGACTTGCGATAAGTTTTTGTGCTTTAGTTGTTTTGAAAGGGTTAATCAGTTGAGGATATTGTATAAGCAGTTGGAAGAGATTAAGGGCAAAATCGGGAATGTGACTCAGGTTATCAAAAGTATTATTGTGGACAACTCCACGTTTAGCACTATCATTACTGGAGGATCCCTGTCTCAATTTGATTTTGATAAGGTGTTAAGAAATCATGTGAGGCAGGTGACAACTTTGTCTTCCATTTGGCAAGGTACATTATTAATTTTACCCAGTTTATTTTGTAAATTGCTTTCGTAAATAGGTTTACTAGTTCAAATTCGTAAATTGTTATTGATAATTTTCTGTTTGTTTTTATCAATTTCAGAAACAATTGACATTGAAAGTATAGAACTGAAGTTTAACGATGGCCAGGATGTTATCGTCACTGAAGAGACATTGGAAATTCCTCCTCATGACGGATTTGGATTATGGTCCAGCATCGGTCACGCCCCAGAGGAGGATGCAAGTGTGGATAAATTAGTTATCTGTCTTTCTTCTACTTCCACTTCCTCCGGAGAGGATTCCAGTAATTGTCCTATTCAAAAGGTGGAAACGAATCAAGACACGTTTGTAGCTGAGGTGAATATCAAAGAAGAGTAAGTTTTAGCATAGCTTTATTCCATAATAATGCATATATTTTAAATTATAATCACTGACCCAGCATCTTTTTAGACACTCTCCAGAATGTGCTGCTATTTCAACAGGCGCATTTGTTGAAGTGGAAGTGGACGGGAAGAAAATGGTCCAGTGTCCACACTGTGGAAAATTCTACGAGAGAATCAAGTCATTACGAAACCACATCGCTCGAAATCACAACACCGTGAATGATGGAACCCTCCAATTTTACACTTGTCATCTGTGCGATGATGATGATGCCGATCCTTCTAGTCCAAGAAAAATCAAAAAGTACAAAAACGAGGAAGCTTTACAACGGCACAACTTCTTTAGACATATCAAAGGTCCCAAGTATAAATGCCAGCAGTGTCCCAAGAGCTACTATTCTAATCAGCAGTTAAATAATCACGTCAATTCAGAACACAGAGGCGTTCGGCATCCTTGTCCGGAGTGTTCCAAGGAGTTTATAAATCAATCTCATTTAAGACGCCATGTCAAGCTTACGCATACCAGGACGGACCTTTATTCCTGTTCATTATGCCCGAAAACTTTTGCCCTTCCCTGGGAACTCAGGAGACATATGATATTCCATGACGATAACGCAACAAAGGATTTCATTTGTGACACGTGTGGAAAAAAGTTTTTAACTCGGCCCCAGCTAACTAACCACGTTTATGAGGTGCATCAAGCGGAGAGATCCAAACGGTATCAGTGTTCCGAGTGCCCAGCCAAGTTTAGGGGTCGTTTACAGTTGGAGTACCATGTTAGGACGCATACAGGAGAAAAACCTTTTGAATGTCATTTTTGCGAACGAGGATTCGCTCAAAAGTCACAATTGAATAAACATGTTAAAGTTATTCACGAGCAGATTCCCAAGAAACGAGGACGGAGACCGAAAATTAAAGAAGAATTTGTTGTAGTGGCAACTTATTAAGTTGTAAGTGATTTTTATTTTTTTGGACAATAAAAAATATTTTAACTTAACGTTTAATGTAGTTAATTATTTTATTTCAATCATATAATTAAAGGTTTTACATGTTAGGAAGAATGTTTAACTCCCTCGTAACCTTGTCCCATTCTCCCCCACTGTTCCACAAGGGCATATAGCAGTCAGCCGATTTCATCTCCGGTTTTGCTTCAAAACTCTGTGACAGGTAGAATAGCATATCTTCCTGAACCAAATCACTAATTACTCCTTTCGCAAACATAGGAAACCGTTTTAATTGCGTCCGACTTGAGGAAAACCTTTATTCCTCTTCTTTCAGTCTTCACATCTTGCAGTTTTGTAGTCGTCCCATTTTCCCAATGAATTTGCACATAAATTCCAAACACGTAAAATTTTTGCAAAGAAAAGCAAAATATTTGGATACGGTCTCCCTCGTGAATAGTGTCATCTTTTTCTCCATATTCCATCGAATTAGTTCGAGGTGGAGGTCCATTGTCCTGTAAATGGCTAGTTAGATTCAATACGTAATTCCAACCTATAACGATATGCTTTCTGTTCGCTGCAAAGTTAGGAATGCGGAAAGTGGCGTTATCCAAGTAGAGAGAAGTCATATTTTGCATCTCACCAGCCATTTCCGAGTTCATATCAATTTGTTTCGTAATTGCAATAATGATTTTTTGCTCAGGTTTCATTTTCTTGTCAAGCTGCTTCTGTTGAATGTAATCTGTATCAGGATTCCCCACACGAAATGAAATATTGACGCTGTTGCTCTTATCCTTATTACGACTTTTATGACAAGTGAAAGTCCAGGTTGGACTATCATTAGCTTTTTTAAACCGTTTGGTATAAATGTCGGAATAATCGTTTGCTTGAATAGTGGCAGAATCAATGTAAATTAAACTTTTAAAAGTTACTATTTCTGTAGCATTATCCGGTGAGATGGTAGAGCTACGAATAGGCAAAGTAATAATGTTCCAGGATGGCGCTGTAATTTTATGATGTTGATGCAATTCCTGAGAAAATTTAAAGATAATGATACCATTTAAGGTTTTAAAATCTGTTAATCTTTAGATAATAATCCAGATTTAAACTGAAAATAGCAGTTGACCTGTGAAATTGACCAGAAAATTGGCTGGTCTGCTTCGCAAGTAAATCCCACATTTTGTTGTGTTTCCCTTTGCTACATAATTATTGTCAAACTTCCAAATGAAGTCGTTATATTTAAAATAATCTTTTGATTGAGATTGAAAAACTGATGCTGGGACGGTAACCTGCTCCACCAGATCCAACGATTTATGGAAAGTGTAGCCATATTCGCTCAGCCAAACTTTTGGAAATGTAGAATGAACAGTCTCAAAACACCCCAAAAGTATTAACGTTAATAGGAAAGCCATCACCATCATAAAAATGTTGCAATGAACACTTAAATGACTTTAAATGACAAGAATTAAAATCCCTCCCTGCTATCATTCCCGTTTCAACCGACTTTTACCTTATTTTTTCCTCTTTGTGCATGAAAATTAAAAAAAATGATGGACATTTCAATTTACTCCGTTTTATTCCATTATTCCAACACGCGCATTATTAAGTAACATTCTTTGAATTGAACAGGAAAACATTAATCATCCTTTCGTTCTGCTCTGCGCAGACAGTATTTTTGCAATTTGCTTTGTACAAAGTAGCGACCACGCCACACCTGAAATTCCATCAAAATACACCGTTTTAATAGCTGAAAAGTGTAGTTGATGAGCAGAAGGAAGACGGCAGACGGCATGCGATAAACGTGAATTTTTGCGAAGCGTCGCGTCGCCGACTAGCCTTCTCGTTTTGCATAAAGTTGATAGAGTGAAAGGACGGTGAGAGTCGAGTTTCCATTTTGCTGTTGGATTGGTTGGTTGGGTGACAAGATTCTTGCAACTTTGCAACTCTCTGGAGAAGAAAGGTGCACTGAGCATGCATGCCCGCAAGAAAGGCAGCGCTGCTGCTGGTGTGGTGAATGCGTGGGAAGCGAGTCTTTCATTCGTTAGCTTGTGTTGGTTTGTTTGAACGATTAAATTAAAGTGAAGGCAATTAAAATTAAAAGTGACCTTATTAAATTGATAAGATTTTTTGAGGGTTGGTTGGTGGAGTGTGGGTCAGTCAGTCACGCAGAGAGTTTTTTAGTGTAGAATTGCTGTGGTGTGGTGAGTTAATTTTGAGTAAGGAAATTGAGAGGGAGATATTTGATTGTTGGTGTTTGTTGTGTTGGCAATTGTTTATATTTGGGGTGTATTAATCGTTATTTTTTTGTAATTGTTGTTTGTTGTGTAGAGATGATGAAAATGACCGGGTGAAATATACAAGAGGATTCTGAAGACTTGGACACGCGACGAGAGTGGAACCTAGTATTCCAAGGAGGGATAATGGGGGATCATAGGGAAGACGGTGGATCAACGGCGGATGAGTATAGTGATGTTGAAGTTGTTGAGGTAATCGAGGTGGTAAGATACTCGAGACGAGGGAGGCGTAGAATGTTGAGAGAACAAGTAGAGGAGCCTGAGGTAATCAACTTGGACGATGACGTGGAGGTGATCGATTTTTATGAAAATCCGGAGATAGATAGAGATGTAGAACAGGGAAGGGACGAGACGGCAGTTGTAAGTGATGTATATTTAATTTTTTAAATTGGCCACTGGCTGTTGCAATTTTTGTCTTTCAGAATATTTGGTTAAAACACTTTTATTATTTTGACTTGGTTACCTCTAGGAGCCATCATCGAGGTACGTTGTGGAGTCACCCAAGCGAGCTGAAGATGATGTTCCAGAAGTTGCAGGTTCTACGGAACTTGAGGTCCCTCGAGACCAAATGCTAAGCTCAACCGACCAAGCTCAAGCTCCCAGTGGTTCCTCAACAGTTGCAGTAGAGTCGTCGCCTGCGTTCAGAAACGAAACGGCAGCAAACGTCTTGCCGAAAGACCCTGGAAGTCAAACTGGTGGAAATAGTGTTGAGGCAGGCAGCCAGGTAGGAAGTGTTGAGGTGACAGGAATTGCTGCTCGAAATGAACAAGAACGGCAGCTTCCAGCCGAGGGCGGTACCAAAGAAAATCAACTGTGTCAGAATAATAACAGCACGCATTTGGAACGCACTGAGTGCACTTCAAAAACACCAGCAGTTGGAACTAGTGCAACTAATGGAGATCATCCTGGTTCAAGTTCAATGAGTGACATCCAAAAAACGGAAGTGAAGCTACGTCAAAAACAAGTTGAGATCCCAGAACTGTCTAAGAATGAAGATCCTGGTGGAAGTATTCCGCTCGCTTCTCCGTCTAACATTGCTAAGAACGTTATTGGAGTAAACCCAAATTCCACGGTTGAACATGGATGTCCCGGTGCAGCAAATGGCATTCCTTCTACTGAACCACATATCCCTTCAAACGTGATGGGTCCACCCCCTATTCCTCGTCGGCCCCGACCACCATGTCCGCCTCCCCCTATAATTTCTGGACCTGCAGCAACTCCTACTCTTGTCCTAGTTGTTCCCAGAGACGCTCCTTCAGCTCAAAGCAAACAAATATCGCCGAAAGTTAAATCTGCCCCAGCAAGAAAAAATAAAAAGGTCAAGTACACCTCATCATCTTTCCCCAAATTACATTCAATTCAACTAACTTCCTTCAAGATCACCAATGATCTTGATCGCTCTACTACTCCAGTAGCAGCAACCGGAAAAACAGAGTGTAACACCGCCACCGCTGTTAATCAAAACGAATCCACAACCACAGAAAAGACCCTTGATGGTAGTAATGAAAAGCGTGTCGCAGAGTCACTTTCTTCACAAAAAGCAACCTCCTTCCCGCCGCCTGCCATCGCCGGACCTTCTGGGTCACAGTGGAATTCCAATAAAAATTCTGAAGAATTTCATGGCCAACTTTCCTCTAAAGCAAAGGTAATTAATTACATATGAAAATGTTTTATCTTAGTTAACCACTTATCAATCTATGCGTTTTTTAAAATTATGCTTTCATTTATTCTAGGCCATTAAAAGAAAATCTGAAACGCGTTGTACATCGGGGGGAAAAACTATGGACAATCCACCAAAAAGTAAGAAAAAGAAGTCTAGTAAAACGTCACGATGCCCATTGAACAATGACGCTGGATGGGTCAAAGAGGACGAATGGGAGATAGAAGGAATTGTGGACTACAAGTGTGGCAAGAATGGAGATGATTATTACAAAGTTAAATGGCTGGGTTGGCCCGAGTAAGTTTTCTCTTTAGTTAAGTTTAATTAAACTTCTTAAGAAATACAGGCATAATATATAGAGAAGGATCCCATTTTAAGTTTTTTAAAAAATTTATTGCTTCCAGAGAGCACAACTCGTGGTTAAGTGAAAAAGACTTCACGGATCCAGGTTCAATAACGAAGTATTTGACGAATTTAAATGAAAAAGCTAATTTGTTAAATGAGCCAGCCCCGGTTCGAGAAGGGTCGGCAATATCAAGTGTTTTGGTATATTTGCGTCCATTGTATGACTAGTATTGGATGGGGGAGACAAGGAGAATATTTTTTAAATTAAGTTTTATAAGTTATTGTAATTAATTTTAATAGTTATTAAACTTATCTTATTTTTCAACGTTGTATTTTTATGATAAAATGTTAAATACGTTAGTTAAAAAATTCTAGTGAATTACAGTAGTAATGAAATGATTGTTTCAAAGTTGTCTGTTCATTACAGTTTGCTCTTAGAATGCTAACGGCAAGTTGGAGAAATGTTAGAATTATTAAAAATTAAATAGCATTGTAGGCTTTAAGATAAATTATAGTATCATTACATTTTTTGATTGTTAGTTGTTATTCAAATAAATATACTAAATATACTCAATGAGTGCTAGGTCTAGAATCAAGATAATTTCCCATGCTTTCTGGTTGGCACGTTAAAGCAGAATTGTTTTGGTCTATAAAAGCATAGGTGATAATCACGCTTATAACCTACCGAAAAGAAAGAATAAAGAAAAGTACAATTATGTTCGTAACGTGCAACTGCTAATTGATTATATGTTAATGTAGAAAAGTATAGGTTTGATTATAGGTATAGGTATGCATATTATTAACTAAAGCTGCAATATAAAATATTATTTACCGATCCAACAAAACCAAACGTCACACTAAAAAAATTCTTTCCACGAAGACTAACCGCTTCCGGTGTCAATTTCGGCATAATCATTGTTAACTCTGCGTTGGAGAAATGAACATGGTTTCCCCGCTCCACCAACCATTTCGTCATTTCCTCGCTTATCTTCACGTGACAGATTTTGAGGGTTAAAATATTTAATTATACTGTATGTTTATCAACTTTATATTTTGAAATGATCATTTTCCCTAAAACTTACCTTATGACTTATACCCGCTGGCATTGTCATAAAGAAAAACATTCCACAGAAAAATATAAAATTCAGTAGCCCAAACTCAATGGTCACAGAACCATTAAACAACTCTCCAAACTTTTGTGAGTAGAATGGAATAGTTAAGACAAAAACCATCAAATTCCACGTTCCGAATCTATCATTCAGCTTGTTAACAAAATGTTCCAATTTGTAGTACTCACGCAGCACATTTTTCGGTGCCACGGTGGTCATCCCCGCTGCTGACAAAGTATACTGGGCTTCTAGAATATTTAGAAAGTAAAATGCATGATCTCGAAAGCAAAGTGTAACACCTTGATAAAATACGGGCGGAAAATTTCCCAAAATGCCAAGAAGTTGATAAAATAATTCCAAATAGCTTTTCCAGTTCCAGGCTTCTTTTCCTTGGAACACTGGATTGCCTGCAATGGTCATGTACATGGTTGTAGTTACAGCAGCGAATGGGCATATTGTGGATAAAATATTTTGATATTTTTCTTCGAAGCTCATCATAGGTTTCATTTGAGGGTAACTTTTGCCGATAGGCTTCATTAGCAGTAACACTTGATCCTGACGGGACCACCCATCCAAAAAGTAAAACCAACACATACAAGTTCCGAAAATTGTGAGGCAACCTCGCAAAATTGAATTAGCTTTAATTTTTCCATCATCCGTGGCAAACGTAAAGTACAACAGAGGAAATGTTCCTACGAGGAATGTCGTGTGGATCAAAAGACAGATTACCTGTGTATGAAAAAGATAAAATTATAAGAAGCTGTATTAGACTTTTACCACCGGAGAAATTACCTTCTGGAAAATATGTTTCTTCACACGCCACACTGTAGAACGTGTTTGTGGACACCACGACAATTGGAAACGAAATGGTAGGAAACCTGTGTAGTATAAACTGCTGATTATTCCGTGTACGTATTTCTGCGTGTAAGAAAGCTCCAAGTTGGAATCCTTTTTGTTAAGGCAAACAATACGTTTTCTGGCGGATGACGGCATTGGTAACATTATTTGAAATTTGGTAAAAAATTGTTTTTCTTGCATTTTTTGTAGATTAGATAGGAAATGCAGAACATGTCTGAGGTTGCATTTCTAATCATTCCTCGCAATATCACCAATATCATAGCTAAAATTACATTACATAATTTCCATCAGTAATACAATAGTTAAAATTGTTTAACCTGTGTTTAAACAATCAAAAGTAGCGCATGGTGGGACATGAATGAAGTTGATGAAGGATGACTTTAAGCATGTCAAATCAAATATTTCTCGTTCTCGGTCACATAGTAGCTGCAATAAAATTCGAATGAGAATACAAAAGACACGTGCGGTGTAATAAGTTATCTTGCTGGACCGTGTAGAAGAGCCATTGTTTTTGTGAATAAAAGCCACAATTCAAGCAATCAATTAGTACAAATTATACCTATAAAAACTGAATTATGTAAGCTTTGTTGCTAACGCTGCGGTTCACAAATGAACATCCTTCCTTCCATCATCGTTCCGCTAGCCACGTTGTCGATTTTATCATTTGTCAGAAGGTCATTGTTAAACTTAAAATAATAGGTTGTATGTACGTTATAGTAATGTTATGCAATAGATAAATTTCGATTGATTATGAATATAATAATAATTTAATGATGATGCATGATGATGTTATGTTCATATATTGGGGCATTGTGAAACTTCACTTTTGATGCATTGATCACTTATTGATTTAGAAAATAAATTGATGAAAACCGTTTTGATGTACATACGCTTTTAAAAATTTTATTTGCTAACACAGTTTGAAACAAAGGGAAGAAGCTATGTGGAAAATAGTTTGGAAACAGTAATTTATAGTTTTAAAAAAAACTCAGGGTAAAAATGTGAGGAATCTTAGCCGAGATGGAAACCAGATCAAAAGCAAACTAAAAAGGCTTAACCATAGTAGTATCCGTATCCACCATAGTAGTATTGTGGGTCGGCAGCTGGGTTTGGAGCAGCAATTGGGAGGGCACGTGGGAGTGGGGCTGGTCCAGCGACAGCAACGGCAACAACCATTGCGACGAAGAGGAGGACAGCGAACTGTAGAGAATTAACAGTAGAATTCGAGAGAGAGAGACCAAAGTATTATGGGAACAACTTACCAACTTGAACATGTTGATTTTTGGAGTTTAGGTGGATATCCACACAAAGTTTTTAAATGTTGTTTGGTTGAGTTTGGAAAGATTGCAACTGATGGTGATCCTAATTTTTGACCTACTATTTATACTCAAACTGGGTTACATTTTTTATATACAGGTAAATACAACAAAAATACAAGCGAGTAATATTATGTAACAATAAAAAAGTGTTGAGCTGGAGCAAAAAATAGGTACCTATGTAAATACTTTATAAAACAAATATTACGTCCTTTTCTGTTGCTGTCATTTGTTCATGCATACATTACATACCTAGTAACACGCCTTCTAATTTTGCGAGTAGATTGGAGGAGATGCGCCAACGGTCGTAATTCATAACTGGAACTGTCAAGCCGTTTTTTTCTCTTTCCAATTAAATGCTTTCATAAAGTCTATTTTTATATATCGGCCGGTCATACATGTATGCTATGCTTACAATCACGTGAATCAAGGTCAAAATTGTCCTGGAACAGCACAGCAACTTACTTACAAGACCAGTTCAGTTTCTTATTCTAGACAGCCAGGGCCAGGATGCAAAACTATGACAAGTTAGGTTTTCTTAAGTTATCTAGTAAAAAGAGAACATTATTGAAAGTCGTGATCTACATGAATGTGTGCAAAGAGTGAACTGGTAATAATTTTTATTGTTTCGTGGATTTTAGGATATGAAGGAAAAA
>JAHZMV010005074.1:0-11686 GCA_027743765.1 Coecobrya sp. COE2 | reverse complement strand
TATGCCAAAACTGATCCGGAATGGATTAAAACAAAGAAAACCATTTAAAATAAACTAATTAACAGAGATTTAATTACTAATTAGCATAAAATTATTTTTCATATGAAGTCATTGCATGAAAAATTATACACACGCATTAGAGCAACAAAGGCTTAGAATGCCCAACAGCTCCTGTCAAATGAGCTGCGGGAAAGACATCCAAAAGTGCGGTCTTTGGCTGGACACCTGCGAAAACACTCTTGTTTCTTCATTCACCCAACCTCATCTTTTGTTTCTGTTCACCTTTTGACGAGTTGTCGTTAAATGTGTCATTAAATTTGTTAACTCGTTCTCTGTTTTCATTTCTACTTAACGGTGAGCATTCAACGGTTATTGTTATTTCACTTCTGCTAGTTGTCACTGACCAGTAGTTAATCGTTCCCGATCCTTCCGATTGTTCGTGGCTTGTGATTTTTTTGAAGAAGGGGGTTTAACTGTAATTAAGAGAAATGGCTAATCAGAGTGATGAGGATTTAATGGTGATTGATGATGGGAGTGATGTGGAAGAAGAATCTAAGAAGGAGAGTAAGAAAGGGTCTCCGATAAAGACAAGGAGCCCTACAAAGCAAGATGGAAAACCGGGTAATTCGGAAGATAGTAATTCAAATGCTCCTTGGTAAGAACAAACTTAAAATTAAATTGTATTAACTATGGTCGTTGTAATTATGTAATAGTCCAGGCGTTAAGTGGTACTTGTTCACTAATATTGTAATTAATTTGGTGTGTATTTTTATGGTTTTCTAGGATCGAAAAGTACAGACCCCAAACTTTCGAGGAGATTGTGGGTAATGAGGAAACGATAGTCAGACTTGGGGTATTTGCGAAAACTGGAAATATGCCGAATATTATTCTAGCGGTAATTATATTAGCATTACAGACTGACAATTTGGTGCTGGCAGAGTGGCAGGTGCTGTAGGTTGACGTGTAATGTTAAATGTTATTCAATTTTAATGCTAACAGGGTCCCCCTGGAGTAGGAAAAACGACAACAATTTTGTGCCTTGCTAGGATTTTATTGGGCGAACATTTTAAAGAGGCCGTGCTGGAGTTAAATGCTTCCAATGATCGNGATTGACAATTTGGTGCTGGCAGAGTGGCAGGTGCTGTAGGTTGAAGTGTAATGTTAAATGTTATTCAATATTAATGCTAACCATAAATAGTAGCCATTTTTTTGTTGTATTAAGTTTGGTTTTCTAAAACGGGCAGTTGTAATTAATTGTTAATTGTGCTGTACGTTATCTTTTTAGCATGACAGAGGGAGCTCAACAAGCTCTGAGGAGAACAATGGAGTTATATTCTCAAACGACAAGGTTTGCATTGGCTTGCAATACCAGTGAAAAAATCATTCCGCCCATTCAATCTCGATGTGCAGTCGTGAGGTTTGGAAAGCTCAGTGATGCTCAGATACTTGCTAAGCTAAATGCTGTTTGCATTGCAGAGAATGTAATTAATTATGTACCTAATTTTTAGTGTATTTCCTAACGAATCTTCCTTTGTGTTTGAATACCTGAACAGTGCAAATATTCGTGGTAGTCGTGTTTAAATAACTCAGATTTATTTTCTAAAATTTTTCAGATAAATTATTCTGATGAAGGGTTGCAAGCCATCGTTTTTACGGCCCAAGGTGACATGCGTCAAGCGCTGAACAATTTGCAAGCCACCTTTCATGGTTTCGGAACCATTACTCCAGATAATGTGTTCAAGGTACCCAATAGCCATTCACATTATGTTTTACAAAATGTTGTACGTTCTGAAGCATATGTCGTTTTAAAACTTAAATACTAATGATATGAATTATTGTTAGGTGTGCGATGAACCCTCACCTTTGGCCGTCCAGCAAATGCTCGAGTATTGCAAAGATGGAAACATTGAAGAAGCTTACAAAATTATCAGTAAATTTGTGGAAACTAGGGTATTCGGCAGAAGATATCATTTCAAATATTTTCAGAGTGTGTAAAAACTGCCCATTTCCAGAAATTATAAAACTACAGTTCATAAAGGTATTATTTCTTATTTTTTCAGTTTACCAGACAGTATAGGTGCAGCAATATATATGATAAAACTCTAAATGATGACTTTTTCTTTTGTTTTGCAGCACATCGGTTTGACGCATATGAGAATTGCTGAAGGGATGAACTCCTTGGTTCAACTAACGGGATTAATTGCCACACTATGCGCTATCAACAAAAAGTAACACGTAATGAATTTGTTCCGACTGTTTATTTGTAATTTTTTAATTTGTGTGCGCACATCACTTTTACTGGGTAGAATAAAAATTTATATGTATGGAAATTTGAAATTACGTTGGGGGATAGTCTTTTTTGTTTAATTCTCAATTTATAGCTACTGATACGCTGGTATAACATTCATCGTGTAATAAGATTCGTTTTATTATTGAACGAGAAATGGTAATGGTAATGCTTCATTTCGACTGGATTAATTTATCTGTAAATCATTATAAATATAAAGATGCATGCATCTACAACTTGTGATCTTATACGTCACTGTACTGCCTCACATCTTAGCTTGTTGATAGCTCATTGTTGCTCGCATCACTGACCTAATTTCTCCAAGTGAATTGTTAATAGAATAAGCAATTCTTTAGTTATTTACCGTAAAACTACAACCACCGATACCGATGATTAACAACCATGTAATATGTAGTTTATGACAGATTAATTTGTGATGAATGGACCACAAATATTTTTTTATTATATGGGAATCCCATAATGGGATGGATGCAAGTAAAATGATTCGTATTTAATGAACACGAAACATGATCTGCTGAAAAGTAATGTGTTCCAGTCATAGTGTAGCCGTTAAAATAAAATAGGTAGTTGTGTATATACGCATAATATTTCAAATTCTTAGTGCTGGACAAGTGATTCATTAATCATCCCCTGATGACCTTTTTCGCAATTGTTCCCTAATAGATTAAACACGTTATTGGTGAGACCAAACAAAGCTATATCTAAACGAAACAAATAAAATCCATAATATATCACATAATACATATTATTATTACAATTTAATTTCTCAAGTATAGAAAGATTCTCACATTTCAGCACACTTAATTTCATCAATTTTATTTGTATTAAACATTCTAGTGCTGAGAATTGAATGTCAGATCATAAGAAGGTGATGGATGGTTGGTTGCCTGAAAAATGTTCCTATAATTTGTCTCTAATAATGATGAGGCTTTTGATCAAGTTTGGAAACATCGCTTTCGCTTGACATCAACGAAAGACATACGAGATGAGAAATACGGAATTATGATGAAAAGTGTCTCATGTTGAGTATATGGCCTTTTTGGTGGATCTACAAAGCTCACAAACAACACTTTGATCTGCTCTTGATTCATGGCTTGTCGAAGCGTTTACATGAAAAGCGAAAGTTTATATTGCCTACAGAGGTACTAGTTATTATGAGTTATATTTGGTTCACTGCAGAGCGATGGAAAATCAACTGCCAACCGTAGACTTCTAATTTCGGAAATGAGTAAGCCCGTCAACAGTGGCCGCACATCAAATAGTCTTTTGTGAAAATAAAATGAATCTTGTTCTTTCACATCGTCGTAATTTGCGTTTGCAATGCAAACTTTGCATAATTTGTGGTGCGGAATGATTAGCTATTTCCATCTATTTTTGCTATTCTCCTTTCTCCTGTTCCCTCATTACCAACAAGAACAACATATTAATATGTACATACCTACAGCCAGTATAGTGCAAGGTGGTTGTTTGTGGGGTACTTTGAGACAGCCAATCTAATCAGGCTTTGTAATTAAATTGCATTTCTCCTGAAATTGTTATGTTGGAAATGCTGTTACAGAGAATCCCTAGTATTTTCTACTAATATGCCAAGTTTCTCAAAAACACGTCCAGCAGAATTGACTATATTTTCAATGAAATATTTATAAACGAAAAGTCTCAGTATTATAAAAGAATTTTTATTTAAAGAACAGTCTCATTTGTTAAATTATTTTATCATATTAAAATCAGCAGACAGAACAATATTTTTCCAGCAAAGGACAATTAATTGAATTGATATGATAAAAAACGACTTTCATTTGGGTAGAATTGTACACAAAGAGTAACGAAATAACACAAAATAAGCTTTTTTGAACTATGAAGGAGAGGAAAATGAAGGTTTCGATTATTTTATTTTAATTAACTGTCACTCCTTTTCAGTATGGCTTGAAAGCCCCAGTCCAGCAGCGTCGGGATCCGTAACAGCGGCATAATTTACCTTCTTCTCCCGCACATTCCCCACCGTCACAAGCTGGCCGATTTTGGCATATTGTGTCACATCTTCCACATTGTCCCTCCACTGTATTCCAAATTAAATTGAATTACCATACTCATTAGACAATAATTATATCTTGATACAAGTGAGTAGAGTAGAGAAGAAATCAAACTTACCAACAGTGAAAGAAATTGCACACAATATGACCACAGAAAAAACAGCAAAAACAAGTAAATTCCGCCTCATTTTTGTTTATATATTTTTCCCCCGTCAAAAATCCTTTTATTCGAAAATAATCTCTTTTCAGATTCTTCGCTCTTTCTGATAGTTGCAAGTTAATAGGTAAGAATTGTAATGATTCTGTACTTCACATGAACAAAATTTGCACAACAAATAACGCCAGTGCAGATTGTTAAAAGAATGCTAGAATGTACATGCATTCATGTAATAATAGTAAAGTATCTTTGATATTATGGCTTTCCCTTTGACAAAAATGTCAATAATAGTAGTGAAGGAAAATTCCACTAAATGATAAGAAAGAAAGAGTTAAAAGGATATGCAATACAAGTACCTACATACATGTAATTATGATTATGACGATATTCTTCGCATAACTGCATTATCTCGAATCATTACCTATTTTTCACGCATCCAGCAATTCGTGAATATATTAATATTATTGCCTATATTATAGCTTGTGATTCTTATAAGAAAATGGGACTTGGTGAGTCCTATTTGACTTATTCGATAAAATATGGTATTGTTCTGTGCTGCTTGCACAAGATGTATCCATATATGTAAGCATCTTATAAAGCGTCTGACTAGTGTCAATCCAAAAAGAGTAAAAGGGCTGATAGATAAGGTAGGGTAATTTGATGTGCATTACATCGGTATATTAATCTGCAGGGGAGTATAGGGTGATGTATGTAGGTATGTCAATTATTCTCGCATTATCACATTCACACCTTCATTTCATGAGCCGCACAAGGAATGAAATTCCATATTTACCATCCAATCTTTATGTGCTGTTACTGTAAGAATTCAAATTGGCCCTTTCTGTAAAAGATGCGTGTTAATCAAAATTCAAAATGCGTGTGTGATGAAAATACTCATGAGCTCATTAAACTGTAATAAGTTCGCAACGGCACGTCTTCTGGCTGTTGATAGCGAAGCCATGAGTTATCATGAACACGTAAGACATAGTTGTGCGTGTTGTATAACACTCCTTCCTATCGATCCCAATATAAACAAAATGCATGGAAAGAAATTCTTCAAAATGCTTTGAAAAAGTAACATAAATGAAAAATGGCTACGACTGGCGACCGAGTTAGCTTGTTATGAGATGGGATGCTCCCAACAATTTGTTTGATGGGTGAGCTGTTTGTTGTATTAATTTTCAGATACGCGTTCCTTAATTAAATGCGTTGCAATTATCACAACTGGTTATCAAGGGACAATGTAAGTCACTAGAACATCTCACACCTACCCTTACATTTCGTGGTCGGGGTCGATTTACAATTCAATTTTTTTGTAATGTCAAAGTTCTCAATTCCCTATGTAAAATTATGGTACGATATTTAAATGTAAATAATGTAGCAATTGTATTGTAGGTAAGTAAACAAAGGAATGGTAAGATATACTCCAATTCAACCAGTTATGGACTGTATAATTGTTGTTTGTGATAAATAGTTAAAAGAACTAAATATTAATTTTATAATGTGTAATGATTAATGATGGTAATCAACTTACGTGACCGATAAAATGAGCATTTGTAAACTTTAATTCATTGAAAGAAAACAAATTATTCAATTAGTGATGCAGAATAGCAGGATGATTTAAAGAGAAAATTGACATTTTAAGTAATGCAATGTATTCGAACGATATACTTTGCATTTAGAACGTACAGTTTTCATGGCTTGATTGTGTTTTAATGTATCTTGAACTCCATGCAAATATCATATTTTACATTCATTTTTTGTTAATCTTTGGCCCAATTAAACTCATCTTTAATATGCGTTCTATGATGCAGGTTTTATTGTAGAATAAAAGAGCAAAGAATACATCTTTTTCTTACTGAGTAAAATAAGAGTTAAGAACTGATACACCATATTGAAAGTTGAGTATTTTCCAGTTGATAGTACTGACATTCAAATTTGCAATTTTACACAATATTTACTGATTTAAGCAAAAATATTGGATTATATAACAATTATACGAAGGCATGCATGATACTGATGCATAACTTGATATACAGCACAAGTACAATTTCATATATTATACTATATTTGGGTATATAGAGTAATACTGAACTTTAAGCAATGAATAGTGACTTCTAAACAACTGTTTTGGCAAATATTTGGCATTCCTTCACCAGCAGAACAATAGACAATGGTCTTATTCAGTGTCTAGCTCCAACACACCAACAATTCCATAATAGTCTGGATAGTCGTCTTCTACATGGGGCCAAACGAGATCGCCATTTTTGTCTTTATAATCCCTGTTGTAGACTCTGCCAATCTCTCGATACCCCAACTTGGTGGCAATCCGTTGCGAATACGGGTTAGTAAATGAACTTTTGAGAAGCTTTACTCCTCTTAGTTTGACCATATCTGCTACGAGTTGGTAGCTCTTTGTGGCGAGTCCGTAACCACGAAATTCCTTTTCTATCGAGATCATGAAAAGTTCCGCGTAGCAATCCAATTCTGGATAATGGTTAAACACTGGAGCAGTTGCGTCTAGTAATTCTAGGAACGGCAGGATTTGCTTCATTTGTGGACATTCCATTTCCGGTATCCGATCCTTTTCCCCTTTTCTACAAAGAATGGAAATCTGTGTCCCGGCCACCTGAAATTTTGTTGTGCATAACAGACAAAAACAAGTATGCATAGTAGTATGTTTGTATACATACTTATTCTAGAATTTATTTGTCTATGATGTATTCCAAAAACTATTGAAATAATGCAAGCATGACAAAATTTTAAGCGAATAAACTTTTCAATGGATTTTGATGGATTCAATTGTTTGCTTTCTGAAAAACTTTGTCCAAAGTATCATGTACACTTTTCATACCAACATCTTACATAATAACATCACACTCGTATTATTGGAATGTCAAAACTGTTTTAAAATGTAGTTTTTTATACCTTTCCACTTTCCTTTTCGATAATGATGCAACTCAATCCATCCTTGAACAACTCCGTGATCATTCTATCCAAGTCTTTACGCTTCCCTTCACTGTATCCAGTAAAAATGTTCAATGGCTCATCCTTGTAAAAATTCTCACGCATTGAGTCAAGTATGTCTTGATAGTTTTGAGGAGCTGCAGCTTTAAATACAAAATTTTTCCATTCCACTTCCCAGTAAGGGTTCGCTAAATTGGAAATGTCGGTGTCCCCCATGTTTTTTTCTCGTCTCCCTCTTATCTGTCCAAATCCTGTTACATCTACTTCCTTTCAAATCAGAATATATTATACACTGTCTCAGCACACTTTTGTCAAAATTCATGTTACGTGTTAGGCAGAGAAAACATTTTGAATACGAGATTACCTCCTTTTGCTGTTTACTTCAAGCCAGGAATCTTATTACGTTGTTTGTTAAAACTTACCCAGCTCTCAAAAAATGCTTATAATGTTCCCATACTCAAGTTGAATATAAATGCATATATATAATATTGTGCATATATAAAAGTTTATGTGTTTTTTTATTTGTCGCCCTGCTCTCTTTTCTGTTCGCTTTGATGTAAGAAAAGTAGACATAAAACTTTTCAATATTTTTTAATTGAAGATTTCTTTCACTGTTTATATACACTGGTTTGTGATTCCTATTTATATACCTACTTCCTGCTCTTCATATAAGTATATTATTTCAATGTAGATCTCTCTAAATTTGATGTGATCCGTTTTGGTATATATTTTTCGGTACGTATATGAAATATTTATTCATAAAATGTTTTCTTCTAAAAAGAACTGTGAGCATAAATAATATGTTTGGGAACGAACTCGGAGGCAGGCACAGAAAATAATAATCCTGGAACTCGATATTATTATATTTCCTCCAAACAGATCGGTTACATAATATTATTATCCATAGCTCAAATGGATAAAATATATATGGGTAAGTGTACAAAGTATAACAGTAGTAGTGCTGACAAAGATAATTTTCTGACAACAAATCCTTTCATGCTGATTATAGTACTACCATTTTCTATATGCCACTCTCGACGAGATTGCAAAATGAAGTCTGGTGAGATTTTGCTTCCAATTTTGGCTGAGTGATCAATTATATAGTTTTTGGTAGAAACAGCCTGTCGTTATCAATGAATGAACATTTGCGGCTGTCAGCTAATGGGAAATGCAAATAGCAGAAAAAATGAAAATATTTCTTTCGTGGGATTTAGACAGTTGCTGATATGTCCTCGACGTTCGGGATGTTTCACAAAATTTCAAACTCGGGTATGTATTTGTTTTAACGTGTCAGAAACAAACATAGACCAGAAACAAACATAGACCCGAAAACTAACTTTTTGAAATGCAACCGTTTTTGTTCTAATCCTGAGGAATCTGTCTGTATGTTATGTTTGGAGATAACAGCGCAACTGACATGTGTAACCTAGCTAAAAACGGGATACTGACTTTTTTATGAGTAACGAGTTACTGTGTAATATTATTATTAGAAGAAAGACAAACGACTTCCTTCCTACTGGCTTCGCCTGGAAGTGTTTGCAGACTGGCGTGCAGGGAAAGTGTGATCCTGGTTTTTAAATATACATGTATTTTCCCTTCTCAACAAACATTTCCATTACAGCTTGAAGCTTTGCTCAGAGAAGGGCTCACTCAGCAGCAGCTCCAAAAATTCTTCACGAATTCTAGCGTACGTGTAATTTTCCCTGGGGTATCCAGGGGAAGTCATATTCCAGTTTGAGTAGGAACCGCAGTTCATGAAGACATGCATGAAGAAACCTGTAGACGCTTTGAAAACCAGATAGCATTTTCCCAAGGCATTTTTTGGCGTTGTTGGTGCAAATAATGTATGAAGTAAAATGATATATAGAACGTTTTGTCATCATTTATAAGGTTTTGTCAGTCTACTTGTATATTCAAGACTATTTTCCTACGTGAGAGGGAAAATATTTACTTATACAGCACTGCAAACAAGTGCTGATGAGCTGTGAAAGCAGATAAGTGAAAGCAAAAATATATATCTGCCCATGTATCACCGCATTCAGTTTCCGGAATGTCACTTAATTTCAACGCGACATTACCCAATTGAAATATTACTTCACTCTCATCAGTTTTTATTAAATATTTCAGGCTGTCATCGTCTTGTTGATCTCTATCTGACATTCTTTGAGTTATATGATTGGAGCGGCCTTTTAATTGAAAATGAAAGCTGTCCGTTATGTAGAACGGGCTGTCGTTAAATTGAAAAATAAGACAATTAAAATGATCATAAGCAGGAAGTATTTTCCTTTAAAGATTTATGCTGCCTCTTTCACTGTAAACCTGTTAAAGAAGGAACATCTATTTACTTGATTGAGAATGGCCCGTGTGAGATGCATTGTTCAAGACAGTTTTCACGCTACTATTTTGGCTGACAAGTAAATTCAGGAAAGAGAAAGGCTGGCAGAAGAAAGAGAAAGTGCAAATCCAACGCATAAAAGAATTAAAGGAAAAGAAAAGTAATCGTCTTGCAAGAAAAAATGGTCTGATGTTTGGATGTTTGTGGTGATGATGGTATGGTGGTGGATTAATATTGTTGGAAAGCAGACGGGTAGCTCATATAAGTATAGGTATTTATTGACTACCATGTCAGTAAGCCAGAAGTACAAGATGAGAACAACAAAAGAGAAAGTCAAGTCAGCAGAAACTTGTCAAGAAAGATCCTTAGTGTACAGCCTTGATATCTTGTGAGTGGAAAGGAGCACAAGGAATTGAATTTTTTCTTCTTCACCCAACAATGTTGACAGGCGACATTGGCTCCTGTGATGTGATTCTCATATACCTATATCAAATCGCCAGGAAGAAGGAAAGGGAAAAGAGCAAAACTTTTCGTATCAAGCCAAAACCAAGTGGAAAACATCAAACATCTTTCACTTAACCTAAATTATATTTACCTTATACACAACTTTTGTCTTGGTAGGCCTGTCTTTCTATAAGACGAGTCGTTCGTAAACACATTTATGTGAGTTCTCGTTGTCTCGTTTCAAGTGTATATTAGAAAAAGGAACCGTTTTCTACAACAAGGAAGACTTTTTCTCTCATAAAGCCATTCCTTCAAATTCAGTCCTGGTCACAATTATATGCTTGTTTTTTCCCATTCCATTTCACTCACTCCGAATTTCCAAACAAGTAATTTTCAAGAAAATGAAAATACTCATAAGCCCAGATCATGCCATATTCATCCTTTCTTCGTAAACCACCAGTTGACAACAGCTTTTATTTTCTTATTTTCTTCTGAATCTGAAAATGAAAGAATTATATGCTATATTCCATTGTGTTTTCCTACCAAGTCCTGCTTTTTCTATTTCGTATATATATTCAATTGCACACATATATATGTACTTAAATTGTCCTATTTATTATGTGCATTGTGAACGTAATGAAATGAAGATGTTGTTGTGTGTATCATGTAGAAAGTAGTACAGGAAGGATTATCCTCAACAAGCCTTCCTTTCTAACAACAAAAGAATCTTTAATAAGGAAAGCGAAGTCAGCATTTTCTTCTTCTTTTCTTCTCAAATTTCTATTCCCTTTTCATTTCATGATTCTGCACAAAGTATTTGAAGAAAAAAAACGTCTAGTCTTGCATTTTGTCATTGTCTTTTTCTAATGCATGGAGCTTGGACTATGCTAATGTTTTGTGGCATAATGTATATTATCATCATGCTAAATACGGATATAGTCTACGATGAGATGCTAAAATATGAAGTGTTCATTATGAGTGCTAGTTAGTAGTCAACGCAAGATGTGAGTCAAATGGGCATATAAAACCGCACACTAAAATTGCAAAAATTCCTACCAACGAGTTTCGTGCAATTAGTCTGCATTCCTGTTTACAATATTATGCAACTATGTCTGCCTGCATTGTAAATTAATGCATGCTAATGAGATTTTCCAGTATCAAAGACACTAAAGAGCAAGAAACCAAAAAACGGGAGGATTGGGGCATAGTGATCACTTTAGATAAGTCAGTTTTTAATTTCTGCTTTTATTTGGAAAGTTTCCGATCCCCCTTTTGTCATCACTCGTAGATGTAAATACTGACTACTTCTTTTGCATGCATCAAGAATTTATTATTAGTCAAATGAATTGATTTATGTAAAATGCAAATATGCCTTGGCCTGACCTAAAAAGTTGAAGTATGAGATAAAGAACTTAACAAAAATATGACTGAAACAATTTTATTTT